>JABSTR010003233.1:0-15109 GCA_013339765.2 Haemaphysalis longicornis | reverse complement strand
CGCGCGGCCGGCGCTTGAGGGAAAAACTAGTTTCCATCGAGCGGCCGTGGCTCGTGCTTCAGTCACTGCGTTGCTCCTTTCCTTCCTTGGTTGACGCTCGCTCCCACGTTTACTCGTGTCTGCTACTCCAGCATTCGAAAAGAAGAAGCGATGGAAGCAACACTGCCTTTAACCAGTACTGAGGCTCCAATGCTCTGCATTTACTCGTGTTAGCCTCGCGGGAAGGCGCGCGATTTTTTTTTAAAGCGGTGTTCTGACTGGCGCCCAACACCTAAGTCCTATTCACGCGTTTCACAGCAGTTTGAGGGCACCTTTTTGTATTGCTACGTATACACAGGAACCATGTATATCAGGGGTCTGCAGCCCGCCGGAAAGATTATGCGGCCCACGGCAAGACGTGGGAACCCGCCTGCCTCCCGTTGTCACTTTCTATCTGAAGGCTGACATGGCAATTTTAACCTCAAATGTGGCTAGAGAAGAACAATGCAAGATAGCTCCTACATATTTGGCACGGCTCTTCACCTTAACAATTAGCCACATAACACCTTCGCTTCCTTTCCTTGCACCATTCCGAAAAAGCTATCCCTCTGCCCAGGGGTTTGCCGCCCGGCCCTCACCATGTCTGCTTCATGCAACTCGGCCCCAACCTAGAAACGTTGCTTACCCCTGCTGCATATGAAACGTGTGTGAGCCGCTGGTTGGTCCACTTTTATTACATGAGCACGTACGGGTTCGTTCACACACGGATTATTAAAAGAGTTGGAAATAACGCCGATGACGCAGCCTCCGCCGCAAGGCAACTGCCGCTATACGGCTTAGCTCTGGTTGCACCAACGCGCATAATACGGGCATGCAGTTCGACGAAACACATTCAAAGCTTATTGAAGCCAGGTTTATGCGCTCGACACGACTGGGAAGGATGGGTTAGCGGCTGCGTCGAATTGGCGAGGATCCCGTGACGCTGGTGGTACGATGAAAGGCGTTTGGTGCATTTCAAGGGGACACTAAAGGGTGAAAACAAGTTGGCGTGTATCGGTAGATTACAGTTGCCGAGAATGTAAATGCACTATTCTCTCAAAAAATCAGTTGTTTAATACGGCAGAGAACGCCATCAACGCGAAAACAGGCGACGGCACCCCGTACGCTTTTGTGTACTACGGTTTGTGACGCCACAGGAGTTGTGTGTGAGAGAGAGAATAAACTTTATTTATTCAGAGGAGTCAAGCGGGCGGTTTCCTCAGTTCAGGACCCCGTTGGAGCGTCCAGCCGCTTGAGCCCGGTGGATGAGCCGAAGCTGCTCTTCGAGGGTAGAGCTGCCCAGCACTTCCTCCCACTGCTCAATCGAGGGATTAGATATCGGGAAAAGTGAGGGGTTAAGCTGGCACTCCCACACCATATGATACAGGGTACAGGGCGCGTTGCAGAATTGGCACTGTGAGTAGTATTGTTGGCCAGAATAAGTGGAGTTTGGTCGGGTGGGGGAACGTGTTGGTTTGGAGGAGACGCCAGGAGCTCTCTTCTCTGCCTTGCTGAGGGAGGGGTATGCTACCCACAGGAGTTGTGAACCTCGAGAGATCATTGGACGAGCATCTCTAAACCTTTTCCTCAAATAAACAGTTACTAAGTGGTTGAGCACGTGAAATTAGCGTAAATCAGAACTTTTCGTGAGCTGATCTAATTTAAAAAACACACACTACAGCACTTATACATGGCGAGGCAGGCTGCTTCCCAGACGCTTCAGAGTCGGCCATCTTGCTTTCACTTTCGTCTGTGAGAATCATTGGTGTGCAACTAACGAAGTCAATAACCTACCACAGTGAATGCCCGAGCTTCGGCGAGCAATATTCCCGGCATGAAGCAGCAAGAGGAACAAGATGCACTACACGTGGTTAGGCGACTTGCCTAACCACCTCTTCTCCGCTCTCCGTCCTCCGCGAGCGAATGTTGCTATCGGTCTATAAGGCCTGCCCGCGCCCGGTTCGAACATCATCGCCCGTGAATGGTTAGAGTACTTTCTCCAGGGGATTATCCCACCGAACCGAACTGGTATTCTTCCGTACACTGCGAGCACCTGTTGATAAATAATCCGTAAATTGTGCTCGCGTAGCTCTATCCTTGTTATTTTTGGGCCGGGTAGAGCCTCGGTCAAGAAAATTACTCCAGCGGGTGCGGGAATCGAGTGTATATGTCACGCCGGCTTGGCCTGATGAGTGAGAGAAGAGAATATGAGATGGTGGACGGGATCGCAAGACGAGGTGAGATGAAGGCTCCCGCTTTAGCGACGCCAAGCCGGGAATCGCGCTTGCACGATATTTGAAACGGTCCTGGTCGCTGCTTCGCTCGCGGTCGGCATGTTGCCGCTTGGGTGTTTGTCATAGCCAGGAACACCGGCCGCTGGAGCGGTGAAAAGTATGTCTCCTTCCGTCGGTGACAAATAATAAACGGGAAAGACAGCCTCGTCGATCAAAGAAACGTTCTGAGGGGTCGGCCATGGTTTTGTGGCGTAAAAGCAACTGTTGGCGGTCATAATTTCCGGTTATAATGGATGCTTTGTCAAAGTGGATGGAAGTTTTTTTTGTGTCCTCCACATCTGCAGTAGGTACCATCTCGGCCCTGAAGAACTACATTCGCTCAACATGGTCCCCCAGACCTGATTTTTTCTGACAACGCTACTGCCTTCACCAGTGCAGCGTATATTGAGTTAACACGATATCAATTACGCCGAATGCTTGTACGTCCGTATCACCCTGCTCCAAATGGTTCAGCATGGCGGGTTGTCCAAAACATTCTGGTTGATCCCTCTTTCATTCGAATCGGTAAAACACGAAAGTGAAAGGGGCCTTCACACGAGCAGTTGAATGTTAAATGAGCCTCCATCATGTGCGAAGAGTTCGCAAATGACCCCGCACATGACCCTGCCAGACGAAGTGACGCCGACAGGCAAGAAACAAAAAATAACCGGTTTATTCCGGGACAACAAAACCAAAAATGACATTCGCAGAAACAGCAGCTTGAAACACATAACGGTCATGGGAACAACGCGACAGTGGGGGGTGCCTCAATTCACGGGTGTCCCCCGTATACGAAAGCGCTGGAATCGAGGCGCCAAATGTCGGCGCCCATTAGCGTCATGATGCGTTACTTCGCTTCGCCGCTTCTAGACGGCTGCCCCATCTGAATGAGTCATAATGAAGGACATAAGGCGCGTTCGTAGAGCTGCTCACGTCTTCGTTCATATCGCTGTGGGAAGAGTGCCATGTACCTCCCGTTGTGGCGAGGGGTGACAGAGTTCGTGGGCTCGAATTCGGGCGCCGCCACGTCAATGACACTTTTTTTCCGCCACGTCATTTCTGTGACGGATATGACGTCACTGATATCTTGGTGTACCCGGGCATAAAACATTTTTGTGTTAAAAGTAAACAATGAACTCAAGGTGTTTGGTTTTGGGAATTTCCAACCACAAACCGTCGGGTTTTTGTTCCACAACAGAACCACTACGTGACCAGACGGCCTGCATGTGACCTCTTGAGGGGTTAGAATTCTCAAAACACCATAAGACGACCTGAGGCCGAACCTGCCGGAGTCAGTACTTCTGAAACAACTCAAACAAAAGTTGTTCGCCGTCAGAGGATCCGGGCAGGCTCCCTCTTTTCAGCCAGGTGATGACATGTATGTATTATCATATATGGACACTTCCATGATTCTTTGTTTTTTTAAGTGCGTAATTACGTCAGCTGATTTTAGCTTATGCTAGGAAGCAGCAAACAAGGTAACCGGATAGAGAGGCTTCTTCCCTCACATGGGAGCGCAACAGACATTTTTGGCTTCTCTCGCAAACCTGGCAAAGATGACACAGAGGTGAAATTCTAGAAGTCACAAAGTGCTCGGTTATTCTTGTCACGGCTTAAAGAAGTTGTGGAGCAAAGTACTTGTTTAAGATCAAAAAGCATCTGTCCCGATAACAATCGCAAGTGTTATCCACTTCAAAGAAATATTCCGGACAGAAGGAAATCCAATTTTCTTCCTCGAGATAAAAGATTATAAAACGCAAGCTTTCTCCCTCACTTGAGCAACCATGCAACTCAGAGTATAAAATCCAAACTGCTTCGAAAGTGTCGAAATGACGCAATAACAGCAGCAGCAGCAGCAGCATTCATTGATTGTAGGGTAACGCGCCGACGCAACGCAGGCGATGAGGCGCACGTATGAGGCTCCGGATTATTTTGCACCTTTGGATAACGTGCGGCGCCAGAAATCAGCACGGGCCTTTTTGCTTTTCGCAGCACCGCGCGGCCGGGTCGAACCGCCGAGTGCTCAGCAGCGCAACGCCCAGCAGCAGTAGCTGCGGCGGCTGGACCTTGTAATTGAAGGTCTGCTTCCCTGAAGGAAATCTTCGGCGCGTGTCACCTTATCGGCTGTCTGGGCGCCTTCTCGTCACTCGCCGACAATCTGTGTGAGCGTTCGACCACGGCTAGGTCAGCTGGTATACACTCCAGGTAACCGATAATTGCGCCACTAGCGTAAATTTGTCCCCTGGTGTCTGGTAGGTGAAGCTGTCAAACAAAAAACAACAAAAAAATCCCATGATGCTGCTAAGGCAACACTTTCGTTCGTGCGCGAGGAGGAAACGCCGTTCCGCTTATCGTCTGCTGTGGGCTGAACGAGCGCGACTGTCGGTATGCTACAAGTGTACCGCTTGCATTTTGCTTTTCAGATTGTGTTGCTGCTGCACATACTGTTTTCGACAGCTTTCACTTGCTAATTTGCTTGGACTCTCAGCACGTGCACAAAACATTTGTTTGGGCATCTTTCTTCGTTGAATACGCGCGAGCGAGCCCGCCCTCAAGCGTGACAATTTTGTTTGGGTCAGAAAAAGTAGTAGGCGGGAAATGTGGTTTATTCACTGATTTTATTAGCAACGTATCGCAAGCGAAGTTGAACACATGCCACAGTAGCACAGAGCTGTGTATATTGTATAGTAAGTACAAATGTCCGCGATCTGTGTCAGATACACAAACATAAGAGACATCTTCGTACAATTCATCGTATACAGAAAATTGCTGCAGAGGTCACCACGTTTATTTTCTGTACACAATACAATTCTACAGAAACGATCTTTAATAAAAGCACGCGTTTCTGAATAACAAAATGATTATGAAGTGAGATGACCAGCTCATTTCGCAACCATTAACAACCGCGCCATATTCTTATTCTCGTAAACTTGCTAGCCCAAAAAACCTTTTACAGCTAGGAAATCTTCTGCGTGATTTCGCCATACGTCACACCCTAGTAAATGGAAGAAATACCACCATGATATCCATAAACAACACGCAAAAGCGAAACAAATATTGAGTGGGCAAACAAGGTAAAAAAATGTGTCCTGGCACAGGTAGAAAAGCGAAGCGCAGCTCGGCCGTCGCGCCGGTAACTCGAACTTCTGGTAACACGGAAAACAAGCGGTCAGCTGCCACGTAAATAATTTTGGGGGCTTCTTTTGTGTTTAATTAGCATTCAATGGTGGAAATGTCATTATAAGAAACTGATAGTCGGAACGCTTAAAAGCCAAACCAGTCCGTCGAAGAAGCATTTAAGCACATTTGGCGAACATAATGTCCAAGGTTTTCTCTGGAGGAAAGAAAATGAAGAGCAACCGCTCCCCAAACCAATACCGAAGCGAAATTTCCGTCTGCGCGTCCGCTGGCATCAATCGGCGCATGAGAAGTCTGTCGACAAGTAGCCTCACATTCTTACAACATTACTGACAAATGCGTTGTACCAAACAAAAAGAAATTCACTGTAAAGCAACAGCACAATATTTTTCGGTTCGCTCTGCAGCCTTTTTTGATAAGGATATCGCTTGGTTCTTCATAACTTTGACTGAATACAAAGTGTGCTGACCTGCCGTGCGCTTGGAGGCGGACACATTTCGCTGTGCTATTCCTTCCAGAGTTGTCGCCCCGCACAGCATCGAAGCACGCGTTGTGTCCTTTTCCTCAGTTTCTCTGGCATTTCGAGCCCGTTCGCTCATCGAAGACACCAAAATTTTTCACCTTCAAGCATACTAGAAAACTTCTACACGTGCACACAGTGAAAGCGTCAGGAGCAGATGGACAGGATGGCAGCAGAAGAGATAAGAGCGAAAGCGCCGCCAGTTGGTGCAACGAATAAAGCGACCAAATAAAGAAATGGGTGCCAAAAAGAAACAGCCAAGAACACATATTATTTCTACACATGATGGAATTACTTGCTTTATCGCTGCGTATGTTGAAAAGATAAAGAAATAGGGTGCCAAAAAAGAAACAGCCAAGAACACATTTTATTTCTACACATGATGGAATTACTTTGCTTTATCGCTGCGAATGTTGAAAAGATAAAGCCACCAATGCAAAAGTTGGCGAATTTTCGCTTGACTAGCAGCGTCATGGCGGCACTTTATTTTGCGATACCGAAACTAGCCGAAGTGTCCGGCCCCTGGTTCCACAGCACGGAACAATCCTGCGACTGCGTGAACATCACCAGGAGCCTGGACTTCGCCGCCAGGGGCCAAGCATAAAAGGAAAATCCACCATCACCAGCCATCCCATAACAGCAGCAGCAGCAGTACTTGCGGCGGCTGGACCTTGTAATTGACAGACTGCTTCCCTGCAGGTTTGTCTACATGTATTTTTAACCTTTCCGTTTTCTGACATGCCTTGCCGCAACTGCTGGTGATTGCTGATTTTGTTGGATCTGTCTAGTTGGCGCTATCCTTGCCACTGAAGCAAACTTGCATTTGCTATGCCGACCTGCGCAGAATTAGCGAGGAGGATAGATGAACTGAATCAGCCTTTAACGATAAGCTGTCAGGGGTAATTAAGAAAATAGAAGCGCAAATTAAACTGAAGAGCTGTGAACTCGGTATAGATGACAGTGCAAACGTTCTTGAAAGTATAGACTTCATGGGCAAGAAATTCGATGAATTCAGTGCTAAGCAGAATGAGCTCGTCGCTGCCAACAAGGCCTTGATGGAGCAAGGCAAAACGCTGAGTAAAAAAGTGACCGATTTGGAACAACATTCCAGAAAGAACAATGTTGAAATAAAGGGAGTGCCTTCAACTCAGAATGAAGACTGTTCTGTGATCTTTAAACGTATGGGCGAAGTCGTGGGCTGTCCGGTGTCCACGGCTGACATCGACACCATTCATCGCCTTCCCTCAAAGTGTGGCGATGAGGCAATCATAGCTCGGTTGGTCTGCAGGGACAAGCGAGACGATTTTGTGAGGAAAGCACGCAAAGCTCGATTGCGGGCTAATCAGATTGGCTTTTCTACAACCGCCTATTCCGCTATCTACGTGAATGACCACTTAACAATGGAAAACAAAATGTTGTTCTCGAAATCTCTCGAGCTCAAAAAGGAACACCGGTGGCAGTAGCTCTGGACGCAAAATTGATTGATAAAAGCCCGGCATACTAACGACAGCCGCCAGTTCCGCATATGCTCGGAATCGAACCTTCGCATCTTTGGTTAGACCGATAAATCCTTAGCGGCGATGTCCCTTATTTCGTCGGATGAATTCAAACATGTTCTTTTCGAGAACAATCGCACTTTTATTCATTTTAACTCTCGAAGTTTTCGTAAAAACCATGATGGCATCACAAATTTTGTTTCCTCTCTCGATCATTCCTTTTCCTTTATTTGTTTGTCTGAGACGTGGCTCACTCCCGGCGACAGCCATTTATGTAGCATTAACTCTTACAATGCAGAATTCTGCCATCTCCCTAATAACAATCATGGTGGTTCAGCAATTTTCGTATATGCTGACATCGCATACACACGCAGAAATGATTTATCACTCGACGTAGCAAATTGCGAATTGGTTTAGGTTGAAGCGAACTCATCATTCTTAGCTATAGACAGCTCAAATTTTGTTTTAGGCAGCATTTACTGGCCTCCATCACCAATTCAAGACTTTCTTCGTTCTCTTGATAATATTCTTCCACAACTGTCGTCTGAAAACAAATACGTCATCATTGTGGGGGACATAAACATTAACATACTTGATATTCCTTCTACAGTTTACAAAGACTACACCGACTGTTTTACAGGCTACGGCTTTGAGTGTTTAATTAACTGTGCGACAAGACGCCCCACCCGGGGATCTCACTCGCTAATTGATCATGCTCTATGCAACGCAACTTACCAACACGACCAACATCTGGTGTCGTTGAACCCATCATAACTGATCATGGCCCCATTTTTATTGCCCTCAAAGTCGACGCCCCTAGTTTTGATGTTTCTTATTTCGCGTCAGTTTTCAATGAAGCAAAATTTGTCGAAAAAATTGGTGATACCCATTGTCTTTTATCAAAGTAAAACTCGATCCTGTGGAAGACGTTATTTCCTTCTACTCGACACTTTTTCAAGCTGTCACTATGAAAACAACGACTGTGGAATGTAAAGAAGAATAAACAATCCTGCAACCGTGGGTAATCGAAAGCTTATGATGTGTATGCGGAAAAGAGACCCTATGTAAAAAAAAATTACTAAAAGAACAACCATTTAGCAACTTCCGTCGAAATACGTTATAAAACTATCGCAACAACATTCTCAGTAGCTTACTTAAGCAAGCCAAAAGCGCTACTACGAAAAAGCGCTTTCCAATAGTAAGTACAATGCTAAGAACAAGTGGAACCTGTTAAATGATTTTTTCAACCGACGCCCGCCAAGATCTCCGATATCTGGCGTGAGCTACAACAACACTGCCTATCACAAGCTCTCCGAGATTGTCAACGCTTTCTGCGATTACTTTTCCTTGCCCCAAACGCATCACCCTTTGCGGCACTTTCGATCCCACGTCATACACCTCACTCGTTCTTCCCCGTTTCTTCTGAGGAAGTATACGTTACTATCACTCAGCTTCAAATTACAAGTCCCGGCCTAGACAATATTTCTATGCGTCATTTAAACTTAGTTGCCCATCTCGTTTCCGACCCTATCTGCCACATAATTAATTTGATATTCTAGTCAGGCGTGTTCCCTTAAATCTTAAAACGGTCGAAGGCCATCCCAGTGTTCAAAAAAGGTAACAAAGACGCAGTTTCTAATTACTGACCGATTTCGATTCTGTCCTCTTTCAGCAAGATAATCGAGGAATATATTCTGTAAAAAGCTAACTAACTATTTAATAAAGTTTAATTTAATAAATTCTAGTGACTTCAGTTTTCTCTCGGGCAGCTCTACCAGTCTCGCTTTGATCTCTTTACTCGACTTTGTCAAACATTCGTTAGATAAATCACTATTTGTTGGCACAGTGTTTTAGACTATACAAAAGCATTCGATACAATTAATTATGAGATTCTATTTAGCAAGCTAGAGTACTATGGTGTATCCGGCCCCCGTTAAACTTCCTGAAAAACTATTTAGTTGATAGAAAATATGTGGTATATGCTCCGGATGCTTTCTCTGAGACCAAAATATCTAACCAAGGTGTCCCGCAGGGGTCCATTCTGGGTCCTATGCTTTTCTTAATTTATATCAATGATCTGCCTGATATTGCTGGTTCATCTCATTGCGTCTTATACGCAGACGACCCAACCGTTTCGATGACTGACAAATGCTGATATTCCTTGACAAATAAATTAAATTCTGTTCTCATTAATATTTTGGATTGGTGCAAAAATAACCATTTAATTATTAATCCTAGTAAGACTAAATTTATGATTTTCAGGTCAAGCCAGAGACACTTGCCGCTGGTCCCTTCCTTGTCGCTCGGTAATACTTCAATTCCCCCCCCCCCCCATTCTGTGAGTGCGCTACATTCCTAGGTATCCGCCTCGATTGTTGCCTTAAGTTTAACTATCACATAAACCACCTAAAAACAGTGACTGCGTTCGGCATTCGAGCACTATTCAAGTCTAGGAATTACTTCCCTACTCATACGTTGCTGTCGCTCTATTTTTCATTCATTCACAGCACTTCAATTATGGTATCATTGCATGGGGCAACACATAAAAATACATTTTGCACTCTGTTCAACACATCCAAAACCAAGCATCACGCATCATTTCAAATAGTACTATTTACTATAGTTCGACATTACTGCAATGCAAGTTTAATATATTGTCCATCATCTCCTTGTTTCATTACAACATTGCCATGATGTTGTTTAAACTAATTAACCACCAACTCTCTTTTGAATTTATTGATAATCAGTATTTGGGTAATCCGAACCCCACTAGATTTGCCTGTCAACGAAATATTTTACTATCAACAGTTTACACTGACTACGGAAAGAGGAGTGCTCACTTCGCTTCGATTTCTTTGTAGAACACTCTGCCTCTGCGCCTAAAATCCGGCTTGTCCTTGTCGGTATTTAAAAAAGCGCTAAAATATCTTCTTTTGCAGAACTAGTATCTTTCTTTGGAGTTCATTTACCCCTGTTTAAAAGTAAATTTTCAATATGTATCATTACACTTTGTTTTGAACTTATCACTTCATTAAGATTACTTTTATTTTTTTCGGACAAGTGCTGCCTTTATTGCGCGAGCTATTTTGTACCCTGAACTTCTTAGTGTTTAGCATGTGTGTGTTTGTGTGTGTATAGCTATTGTATCTTTGTACAAGGTTTCTGCCTACTGTATAATGATGATCTATTAATTATTTTAGCTTTACTATTGTATAACTTTTTCATTGCTGTTTCTTTAGGTGTCCATGATTTGTGATTTTCTCATCGAAAGTCCCGTAGCAGTCATGGGACGTTAGGACCCTCGTCTGTATATTTTAATAATTGTACATTTCTTTAACGGTAAATAAACTTTACTTCTTCTTTTTCAATAGACGTCGGCTTTACAACGCCAAGGACCCAGGTTCGATTACGACGACGGAAAGAACTTTCCTTGAGGCGCTTGATGGGTTTTTAAATCGAATTGTAAACTTGGCTTTCTTGTGGTGGGTTTTGCACGACGAACGACGCCATAAGCCAGCCCTCGAAAGCTTCCAAGCCGTGGCGACTCCGAAGCAACTATCCGGCAATATTGTATGAGGCCGGAGAAATTTGTTCGTGGGATTGGCGGTCACCGGGCTAAGCCACCACCAAGAAACATGATGTAGCACCTGCGGCGGAGCATCTAGTCCCGCTTCATAGTGTCACTTCAATGTTAACCTGTGGTAAAACAGTAAAAACATGATTTACATCTCTGGCCCGTATTAGTTCGCTTCTGCGATTTCTACGTAGCAGTACCGCGAAATATGAGTTTCTAAAAATATTTTTGGCGTTTTCTCTTCCGCGCTCTGTCTGACAACTGTGGTGCGGGTCTTGTAATTCCGTCGAACGGTTATGTAAGCGTAATTGTTATAATTTAGATTTCGATGTCTTCAAGGGCAGCCAGAGTGCAGTCTTGTAGGCTTGGCGAATAATTGAATTTAATCTGGCTTTTTCGTTCGTTTTAAGGGCTAAGTACGGTGTTCCATAGGTGGCTCTACTTATAAGTACTGCTTATATTATTTTGAGCGTGTCAGGCTCTTTGACGCCATATCGACGATGTGCGCCTGAAGAAAACAAAGACGCGGCGCGCACTCTTCACCGATTAGGTTATACGACTCCAACGGTTATATATCAGACAACAAGCATACGTTTGAAGATTCGACAGCAGATACGAGGGGCCCCAATACCAATAAGTATGCATCCGGATTGCAACAAGGCCAGAATAATTGCCGGAGCACGAGCCATGTCCGCCAGATATGCAAACCACCTAAATACCTGTTATGTGGACGCATCCCCTAAGCCACACCATCCCGCCCACGCAACTTGTGTAGTAAATGGACGGGAACAAGAAATCACATCCTGCACAGTCAACACCACACCGATTGTACTGCCGAAGAAGCCGCGATAGCCCACGCCATAATCACTGCCCAATACCCAATCACCAAACTTACGGACTCTCAGGCAGCGTGCAGAAATTTTGCAAGGTCGAATTTCTAAAACGTCTTCTTTTAACAAGACCGAGCATTCTCGAAGTTTATATAGTTGGGGTGCCAGAACATGAATCCCTTGAAAGGAATGAGACGGGTCACGCTGTTGCCCGAGATTACATACATCGGGCCATTTCTCTCACGGGGCCGTCACCACATCTTCCACCTAACCCGCAACTTCTCTTGCGCTACACAGGTATTGTCACGTGGCCAAAGACGACGCAGTTGTCTTCAAGGAAAACAAGTTTATTGGAGCGAACTTGTGCTCCCCTGACAACTCAAAAGAATATAGAGGCGGCGAAGCAGCAGTCAACAAATTGACTTGCGAAGGCGAGTGTCGTCGAAAGGAATGCCATGACGTCTGCTCTGCAGGCTTTTATCTTTCGGCGCGAGTGTTTCTGGAACCATCGATATACCTCCAGAACATTGTAGATCACAGAAGATTATTCTGGGCTAGCGACGTTAAGACGAACCAGTCTGCTTATCTGAATGAGGTAGCCCTTGCGGCATAAAAATAAAGAATGAAAGACGCCCTTCGCTTGCGACACAGATAACAGAGCCGGGCTTGCCCTGGCAGTAAAAACAAACAATAAATAAACGAACCCATGCGTGCTTCGCGGCAATATCCTGGCGGACTACCGACACAAACGGCACATTTTCCCCATTTCACACCACCAACTCACAGGGGATGAAGCAACAACGTTCCGACGACTTCAAACTAACACGTATCCACGCTGTACCCTTCTTCATGCCATTTATTCGACAGACTATTAAGCCACCTCCAACGACTGCCCAGCGCCCGGTACCCTATACCATCAGGTTGGGAGTGCCAAAAGACACCGGACCTGGCACTAATCCCCCCAACTCCACCATACAACAGTGGGCGGCGCGGTTGACCAGCAAGGACCCTACGTTTCAGCTTGACATGGTGCAAAGGCCCACGCAGCTAGACACAGCCAAGGGATCCCGGACTAGGGATTGTAACAATTGTAAAAGGATTTGCCTACCA
Organism: Haemaphysalis longicornis; assembly: GCA_013339765.2. NCBI lineage: Eukaryota > Metazoa > Arthropoda > Arachnida > Ixodida > Ixodidae > Haemaphysalis > Haemaphysalis longicornis. The sequence goes on along the minus strand of JABSTR010003233.1, from coordinate 2,150 downwards.
CCCTGTGTGAACCTGAACAGTAACAAAATAAACCAAGAAATAAACGTGTATCGTATTGAAATAAACCTGTTCTGTTTTCAAATGAAGTTAGAATCCATCGTATTCCTGCAAAAGTGTGTTCTCCGATGAAAGAAGATCATGTTTCCGTGCGCGTTAGCTTTATAAAATAAGAAACAATGAAACATGTTTCACAGCAATGAAAATTACTTGGGGCAAATAATTTATCGATTGTAGGTTTAACTCGCCGACGCAAACGCAAACGATGATGTGCGCCGTAGTCGAGGGCTCCGGATTATTGCTGACCACCTGGGGCGCGTAAACGTGCGCCAAATCTCGTACACACGGGCGTTTTTTGGATTTGACTCCATCAGAAAAGCGCTGCTGCCGCGGCCGGAATTGAACCCGCGTCCTTGGGCTCAGCAGCACAACGCCTCAGCCATTGAGCCACCAGCGGCGGGTGGGGCACGTATTGAAGCAGCCTGCATATTCAAGCGCCCGTATCCTTGACAGTCGCCAAATGACGGAAAAATAGGTAAATGTCACCGTATTAGTCTACAAATGTAATATCCCGGAAAATTACCGCCCCATTTTATTGACCTGCATTTGCTACAAGCTTACGAACGTATTATAGCTTCTCATGTTTGCGACCACCTAGAATGGAATCATTTCTGTTTTCATAATCAACATGGTTTTAGGAAAAGCTCATGATGCTAAACCAAGTTGCATGAGTTCACAAAGGACCTGGAATTCAACAGAAACAATAACCTTCAAACTGACTGCATTTTTCCTGACTTATCTAAATGTTTTGATTGTGTTGCCTATTGTGGCCCAGTTACAAAACCAACCGCTCTTCGAATTTACTTCTTCGCGCTATTATGGCGCAAAATTTTCTTTCTAATCGTTTATTGGTCACAGTATATAACATTACCGCTTCGTGTCCGACTTGCATTACGGCAGGTGTGTGAAAAGGCAGCGTTCTAGGGCCATTGCTATTTCTAATTGACATTGAATGATTGATTGATTGATTTTATTTTTATTACCCTAAAAGCCCTACCGCGCATTACATAGGTGGAATAACCAAATCACACTGTGCACTCAAGCGTCAGGAGAGAATACAGGTGCTTAATTACTGGTAAGATTGGATTTAAACAAAATGTTCAATGTAACAGAAAACTGTGCGTACAAAATACAGTACAGTTACAAAATAGCAAGATGACATTAATAACCAAACAACAGAAAGATAGCCGCAAAACTTGGTTGATTATTGATTGATTGATTGATTGAATTGATTGATTGATTGATGATTGATTGATTGATTGATTGATTGATTTGATTGATTGATTGATTGATTGATTGATTGATTGATTGATTGATTGATTGATTGATTGCGGGGGATAACGCCCCACCACTACACAGGCGATCAGGCGCGTGGTAGTGGAGGGCCCCGGATTAATTTTGACTACCTGGGGATCTTTAAAGTGTTTCTAAATCTCGAGCTTTCCGAATGACATCTACGATTCCTTCGCGTGCGTACTTTTCCTGAATACTGCATTATTTACCAATAAATAACATTTCTAATGACCAGCAAGGCGCTTCAGAATGATCTCAGCGTAATTTTTTCTTAGGGGGTAACACCTAGGTAAATAGGTTCTAAATGTATCAGACATCAGTCAATTTATTTTAGCCGTAATCGCGACAATAAACAGGTTTCCTACAACGCCAATCACAAAGAATTGTTTCATACGGTGTCATAGAAATATTTGGGCATTCATGTAACCGAAAACCTCTCGTGCTCTTCCCGTGTTACAACCATCTCCACACATGCATCGAAGATATTAGAATATTTACCTTGTAATCTTTTTAATTGGCCTTCCAGTAGTCTTAAATTGGCCTGTCACATATTTTCCGCCCGCAACTTGAGTATTGTAGCCTATCTGGAACCCCACATCCTAACAATCTGGTCGCAATGATTGAATAGGCCCAAAGGTGTGCTTGACCGTTTCATCTGACGTAATTATAGCAACCATTCCAGCGTAAAACAAATCAAGCTCAATCATTCCCTCCAGCCTGGGGTTTCTCCTCATAATATCGCCCTTTTATCACTGCTTCACAAATGTGCTTATAACGGCACTCGTTCCACATTGGCAATT
>JABSTR010003232.1:0-29320 GCA_013339765.2 Haemaphysalis longicornis | reverse complement strand
TTATAGTAACGCAAAACAAGAATTTGCAATGCACCATTCAAAAAAGAAATGCATAAAGGAATAAGAATGCCTACAATTTATTTTTTAGCTGGAGAAGAGTTTTTAAATACAGTTGAACCCCTTTATAAGAGACACGTACCGGAGAGCAGTTTTTGTCTCTTATAAGCAGGGAACCATGTTTTCACTTACTGATCAGACCCTAGTTCAATGTAAGCACTGTATGACTAAAATAAGCTCAAAAGAACGCTACAGCATGTTTCAAAAGATTCATTCTAATTTATATTTGGCCCCCAGAATTTATGAAACAGTTCTGAATCTTTGTTTGCTTCATGACTATATTTACACTGTTTTTTACAACCGATTCTACAAGCTTTTTTTCCTTTCACTGTTTGTGGAAGATGAATCGTAGATGTTGAGTTCACAAGCCTGAGCGCACAGCTTTTTCCACTGTACGCTCAGGCTATTCATTAAGCTTGCAGGACTCAACATCTGCAATGCTTCTTGATTGGGAGCTACACGAGTGGGAGAGCCTGCATGTGCGATCGCGCTCCATCCAATGAATGGCAGTAAGCTTCAACCCTTTCTGTAAGTTTGCATTTCCATTGGCAGGGCTTCTCATCGTCATTTCATAGCTGACTGAACCACTGTGTTGTTTGGCTGAAGTTATAATAAAAAGCGACTGCAGGCGTCTGTCGTCCACCTGTGTTTCCGCAATGGAAGCAACTGCAATTAGTTACTGGTGGCACTGCATCTGTAGTTAAAATGTCTGTTACAAGCGAGATTATTGATTACAGTTCAAGGATGACTTGTCCCTTATAACCAACTGTCTTCTACATCCGATGTCTGTTATAAAAGAGGTCAATTTAATGGGAAAGATAGGGCAGCCAACCATGTGGGTGAATAGTGTCTCTTATACCCATTTGTCTCTTACATCAGTCCATGACTCTCTTATAACGAGGTTCAAACTATATGTAACCACCTTTTAACTGATGAACCGAGAACCTGGGTTTGCTCCCTTGCATTGTCTTACCAAGTATGCTGCCGCTCTTCTCTATTTCATGGTTGCCAGCATTATTTTTGGGTGGACACTTACAGCTCGTTGATCTGAAAATTTCGATTTAAAAAGTTTTAGGGCACTATCAGCAAAACTGTTTTGGGTTAAGGTGTTGCAAGTGATGCCCTTTCATTTGGGATAGACAATACATACTTGACAAAAATGGGTTGTCTGTCCGTTTGAATAGTATTTTTGTGCGTATAACCCTCCCCTGCATATAACCCACACCCCCACATTCAGTCCACAAATAAAAAAAAACAAATCCCCGAGTATTGCCCGCATATTTTATACATGAAAGGGTGGACCAAAGCTACTACTCAAGCAATGTGATACATTTGTTTATGCGAAAAAACTTGCCTTCCTGACTAGGTAACTAGAGGACTTGCCAGATATTTTTTTTCAGGTTGGTATATTGTTGAGCTTTGTGTGCAAAATGAGCCCTGTCAATGGGATAAGAGTGGCTTAGTCTATCACGGCTGTAGGGGCATCACGGTAAAACACGCATTACGGCGAAGCTGCAGCAAAAGAAATACCTCGCATATAATCCGCCCCTTTGCTTTACGCCTCAAATTTGCACATTTTTGGTGTGGGTTATACGCGCGAAAATACAATATGCAAATGTCGTTCGATGGCACTCTAGCCATGGCTTCAGCGCCGTTGGATGGCACCGTAGACGATTCGTGAGACGATGCGTGACGCCCCCCTCCCCTTCCTTCCCTGCCTCGCAGGCGGCCGTGTGGCTTCGGTACGGCGAGTGCCTGCAGCTGCTGGGCCGGCTGTCGGAGGCGACGGAGGCGTACGAGCGCACGTGCGACCTGGCGCCCAGCCACGCGCACGCACGCCTGGCTCTCTGCCAGCTGCTGCTGGCACAGGGGCTCACGGACCGCGCCATCGCCTGCCTCGACCAGCCCGCCGATGGCGACGGGGGCCACCAGCCGTTCCCCACCCTGCCGGCTGACACCAGCGTGAGTGCCTCTCCGGCCCTTTTTTGTCGTAGAAAATTACAGCACCAAGAACGTGACGAGGAAGCAGGACAACAGGACAAGCAGTCAAACAACTGCAACAGCATGCGACAGAGGCCTCTGCGATTTTTGGCATTCAGGCAGCCTTGGTGTGCTCTTGGATGCCTGGATGCTCCTGGTCTGTCAGACCGAGAGCATCGTGGCAGTTGTGGGAGCTTGCTCCACAAGGACGCAAGTTCGATTCCCGGCCACGGTGGCCGCTTTTCTGATAAAGGCGAAAAGCGAAAATGCCCAAGTGTTTGAGATTTCGGTGCGCGTTAACCCCTTAAGGGCTTATGACGACCTGCGCTCGTCAAGAGCAGTTGCCACTATTTTGCTTATGACGAGTTGTGGTCGTCATGAGTTTTCCGCAATGCTCCTACAGGCTTTTGACGAGCCCGGGTCGTCAAACGGGGATTTACGGAACCTGTGCTGCCATCTATGTTTAAGCACCACAAGTTCCGTCATTGGCGGTGGTATTAAATTATAGTTTGCACACTAGATGGCGGAATGTGTGCGCTTGTTTCCCGCGCGTTTTACAAACATGGCCTCATCCGTGCGGCGTTCTGATGCGGAGAATCTTCCTTCTTCAGACGATGAAAGCGAGAGTGATAAGGATGCCACCGTAGTGTTTTATTCTTCAAGTGAAGAAGACAGTGATGACGTTTTTACGGACAGTGACTCTGAAGGAGAAGACAGTAGCGATGATACAATGGCTAGCTCCCGTGAATGGTTTCGCATAGACCTCGACAACATCCCAGCCAGACCTCCACGGTTTGATTTCAGGGGTTTCACGGGACTGAAGATCACAGTAAGCTCTCCCCCTCAACCACTTGAGCTCTTTGAAGCTTACTTTGATGATGAGCTGCTTGATGTTATCGTCGTGGAGACAAACCGGTACGCTTCTCAGCTTCTGAATTCTAGCAAGCTGGGACAACATTCTCGCTTCCGAAAATGGTATGCACTTACGCGAGAAGAACTTCGCGTTTCTCTGAGCCTCCTGTTGCTGCAAGGCATTGTGCAAAAACCAAATGAAAGGATGTACTGGTCTAGGAATCGGCTGGTTGAGACTCCGGTCTTTGGCGAGATAATGTCCAGAAACCGCTTCGAACTAATAATGAGAATGTTGCACTTTGTCGACAACACGACAATCGAAAATTGTGAAGGACACCCTCAACCTCATCTGAGGAAAATCTGGCCGGTTTATCAGGCACTTCTTGAAAAATACCGGACATTGTATGTGCCGGAGCGGGACGTCAGTGTCGACGAGAGCTTGCTGCTCTTCAAAGGCCGGCTCAGCTGGAAGCAGTATATGCCCCTGAAGAGAGCGAGGTTTGGCATAAAGTCATTTTTGCTGTGCGAATCTTCAAGTGGGTATATATGGAACTCTGTAATTTATACAGGGAAAGAAACGAACATTGAGATCTCGTCAGAAGAAGCAGCAACCTTCGGAATGGCGACGAAAGTTGTTTTGAAGCTTCTGGAGCCCCTGCTAGACAAAGGCTACTGCGTCACAACTGACAACTTCTACACCTCACCAGAACTGGTTGACTTTCTTTTGAAGAGATCAACTGACATCTATGGCACGACGCGAGCCACTCGCAAAGACCTTCCGCCTGGTTTCGCCAAGGCAAAGCTCAAGAAAGGCGAGATGGTTGCCTTTCAAAGGGGCAAGTGCTTGGCTGTCCAGTGGATGGACAAAAAACTGGTGACGGTTCTATCTACAGTACATAGTGCTGAAATGGCGCGATTCATTGACAAAATGGGCAAGGAAACCCTGAAGCCAGAAGTTATACTTGATTATAACCATACAATGGGAGGAGTTGACAGAGCAGATCAGATGCTGGCGAGCTACTCAGTGCCACGGAAACGAAAAAAGATCTCCTACAAGAAGATCTTCCAACACCTCTTGGATGAGGCGACCTACAATTCATTCGTTCTGTACCAGAAAGGAGGAGGCCGAGCATCTCATCTGGAGTATAGGCTAAGGCTTATTGACGAGATCATCACGAAGTACTCTCCCAACAGCGGCACCAAGAAGAAAGGACGGCCAGGGCGCCCCCTGAACGCAAAACGGTTTGGTGAGCGCCACTTTCCATCGCACATACCACCAACAGAGAAGAAGCAAGAACCGACACGCCGCTGCGTAGTCTGCTACATGAAGCGAGATGTAAATGGCAAGAACATCCGCAAGGAAACCAGGATCTGGTGCAGGTGGTGCGAGAAGGCTCTCTGCGCAGTGCCGTGCTTTGAACGCTACCACACGGATGGTAGCCTCAACTAGCTTCAAGTGAACTATCGAGAAATTGTTTGTTTTCTGCAAGGCAATTCAAACCCGACCCGTGCTTTCTGGAGTTGCAGAAATTAATTTGTGAATACACCAGAAATGCCCCAAATATAGGGTATTATATGGGGTAAAGAATGACCAATTAAACATGATTATCGACTATAAACAATTTTCGCAAATATTTTTGTGTTTTGAACACGTTTCTGAAGCATATCACATCATTAAAAAATTTGGCCATATTGGTGCATAATATATTTGTTTAATGAGCCCTTAAGGGGTTAAAGATCCCCAGGTGGTCAAAATTATTCTGGAACCCTCCACTATGGCGCACCTCATCGCCTGTGAAGCGTTGGCGCATTACACCCCACAGTCAATTAAAATCAAGCTTCCTCCAGAACTGCCAACAGGACAAGTGCCAACAGGTGCCGACAGGACAGGACAGGGCAGCAGGGCAAGCGCTCAAGCAACAACAGTATGCCACTGTTGGGGCCCCTTTGATTTATCAGGTTGGGGCCACTTGGCTGCCAGACCAAGGATGTTGTGGCCGTTTGGGAGCTTGCTGGGTGGCAGAGATATCCGCCCCTAGGAAACTGAAGGCAACCCAGCGCCGACACAAAAGAGATGTAAAAGCTATCCTGGAAGAGATAACGGCTGGCTCTCATCTCTGGCAGCCCGCTGGGAACCAGAAATGAAAAATCATAGAAGGTCGGACCGATCATAGGCCAACAATTTTGAGCGTATAGAAAAAATTCGTAAGAAAAAAAAACGATGTTCTAGGGCCCCTAAATTTTGGTATAATAAGGTTTATATAACCCCTAGAAAAATGTCTTCCCATCAATGCACTTGTATTTAGAGGCAAACCTGACTTAGGGGTACTTTAATAAGCAAAGAATCCCATCATGCAGCAATTCTGCATACTGGAATGTAAGTTGTTGCCCACCAATGGTGCCCAACTTGCCCAACAATGTCGTATTATTTGTGCTTTTGTTTTTTTGTGCGCTTCAACAGAAGCTGCAGCATTGGTTTGGTTACTTCCTTCCTACTCAGCAGTTTTCAGCATGCATTGGTTGTAGGAAATTGGCGTTCATGCAAGTTGGGCAATGAGCTTTGTGTTGCGTTTTTAGTGCACGAACATTGGGAGGGTTCACCACAAGAAATCTGTGCACGCACTGTAAAACCTAATGTTCCACATATTTCTGGGGTTGTCTTGGGTTATATTGTGCCACGCTTTATAAAGTGCCTAATCAATTCAATAGGTTCAGTGAGTGAGCAAGTTTGGTCAATCGCTTAATCTAAATAATGTAGGGTGCAATTACTAGAAAGGTCAACTGCAAGAAATACGTGCATGTAGTTTTAAGTCTAGTGCAGTGTTAACACAGCCACAGAGTGTCACATACCCAGGGTGTAGTACATAAGCCGAAATTTATGCTTAGTCTGATACACCCACATTAAAGAGTACAGGCGCGACACATGTGAACCTGTTTAATGGCTCAAATGAACCAAATGAGGTTTGCTTGTGCACCTAGAACAAATCTTCATCAGATTGTCCCTCAGTTTTTTGTTTGCACACTCAGTAAACTTCTCGCCTTTGAAGCTCCCACCACCACCCCTAAGTTGTAATTCAAAGACTGAGTGGATTGCTTCTGCACTTGAGGCAAGCCTGACATGGGCATGACCTTTGGGCCAGCATGTGAAGAACGGTTAGTAGATGACTGCGGACTTGTCGTAGTTGCCTCGCAAACTCCCTTACTAAAACTCTGGGTGCTGCTGCAATTAGTTTGTGAGGGTTTCGCATATTAAGCAGATGTTTCCCCCTGAAGACGTTCTTGCCTTGTCCCGCAGTGCTGTTCCTCCACAGCAGAGACAGCTGGTATGTATATAAATCAGTGGCAGTAGGGTGGATATTTAGGCAAGCTTTGCAACGATCATCTCCGAAAAATGTTGTGCAACACAACACAACTCAGGAATGGAATGACGACGACGCTGTTATCTGTGTTTGAGTGCTCGTAGTTTTTATTCTTCCCCTCTATTTCGTTGTTTTGAACTGTGTTGTTGAAGATGCTGAGAACATCCACAGTGGCAGCTTGCACTTAGTATCAGCCTCCCGGTGAAAAGATGGTCGAGACGAGCACACTGCCGATGGCTCAAATCCCTTGGGATGTTGTTGTAGTGTCGTTAGTTGCGTGACAGGTTGCGCAGAAGTTATAGCTTCGCAGAGTGTGGGTTTGGGCTAGTTGGGGTCGGTGATCCGTAGCTTCGTATAGCGCAGAAAATATGGACAACCACAGAAAGATGTAATGGGCACAAGCACATAGGCCCAATACGTCTTTCTGTAATTGTCCGTATTTTATGCATTGTGTGAGGCTACGGTGCACGGGAATCGCAATGGGCTCCTCTTGTGTAATGATGCAGGAGCAGCAGCAGGAGGCAGCGCAGGTGCTGCTTCGTCGGGCACAACTGTTGCTACAGTCGGGCCGCAGGGAGCCCTTCATCGAGTCGGCTAGAGTTCTGCTGCAGGCACACTGCCCGGCCGTCCAGAGCCCGGCCGAGTATACCGGTCAGTGCCTGACTACTCTCACTGCAGCAAGGAGGGGATGTACTCACACCCTCACTCCAACTTTTACTCCTTCAGTCACGCTTTTACTCCCTCACTCACACTTTTACTCGCACATTCTCACTTTTACTCCCACACTCACACTTTTTTTTTACTTCTTCACTTACACTTTTACTCCCTTGCTCACACTTTTACTTCCTCGCTCACATTTTTACTCTCCTGCTCGCACTTTTACTCTCTCGCTTACTTTTACTCCCACTTTACTCCCTCCCTCACTCCCTCGCTTACAGTTTGACTCCCTCATTCACACGTTTACTCTCTCACATTTACTCTCACTCGCACTTTTATTCCTTCGTTCACACTTTTACTTCCTTGCTCACAGTTTTACTCTCTCGCTTACTTTTACTCCCTCACTCATTTACTCCGTCGCTTAGTTTTACTCCCTCACTCACTTTTACTCTCTCACTCGCACTTTTACTCCTTCGCTCACACTTTTACTCCCTCACTCACAGTTTTACTCCCTTGCTCACAGTTTTAACTCCCTCATTCACACTTTTTACGAGGTGTTTCTCAGCAGAGCTGTAGGTTCATAATATCCGTTGCTGGTGTTGGTAAGCAACTTTTTAGCAGAGCCAACTGGGTATCGAAAGCCAACAATGTGTTTTGCTGCTGACGAGCATGCAACCTACATTTCTCGGGCCGTATGCCTGTATCCAACATAGTGCTGTCCATCGAGTGACCTTTGTGGAGTTGCGTAGATTGAAAGTGGGGATAGCTGGGGGTCTTGACAAAGGGGTTCAGATCCAGGGTCCAGCTGTGACATCACGTCAACACACTAGGGATGCCGTCATCTGTGACAGTGGTGTGCAGTGAAGCTGGGGTGGGTGTGGAACTACAGGATACTACTACTGAGGATAGACTGATGCGAGTGGAGAAAGCTTGTAACAGCTGCACCACAGATACCCTTGTCACATACTGCCCGGTCACATGTATCTGTCTCTCTTAAATTTTTTAGGGACTACTTAACACACGAAGTTCCTTGTGGTACTGGGTGGCTTTCTGTATAAAGTAAACGAAATTACATCACTTTTGCGATGACACTGAGTATAAGTTATTGTGTGAAGATATCTATGAGATTTGGCTGTCTGAAATAGTGTCGAATTCTTTCTGAATAGTAGTACTAAACACTAATGGAGGAAATGTCGAAACACTCTGTCTACCTTCAATTCCATGATGAGGCATGCTCTGTAAGACCAGACATACGGTATCGTCCCTGACAAAGTAAGAAATGCCTACGACTACTGCAAGGGAAGCACAACACTTGAAGCATGCCAACTGTGTTTTAAATTTTTGTTATGCCCAGTGCAAAAATTACTGCACTTTCTCAGTTATAAGCACTCCTAATTCTTTTTTTTTTTGATGGGGGGGGGGGAGGGGGGAGTGCATAGATTTGGAGCTTGTCCTCCTTGAAATGTAATTTTATTTGGAATTAGTCTTTGTAAGAGACAGTGTTTAGAATCAAGGGTGGGGAAGTGGTTTGAATGAGAAGAATGAGAAAAATGTGGTAATCTAGAGGCATGCGAATACTTGGGTGTTTAGCGAGTAGTGTTTGCTGGTGAATTTGACTCAAAGTGCACTTTTCCCGCTACATTTATTTGACATTTTATTTGGGATGTTTGAAAATTATAAGTAAAAGGATGGTACTTTCACTGAATAACATTTCTGACTGCAATGCCAGTCAGGTCAAAGTTTTACGTGCATTTTAATGACAGGTTAAAAAAATTTTTGTCGTTTTACAAAACAAAAAAGTTTTTTTTTGTTTTGTTTTGTTTGCGGCCAGTTTTCATTTTCCTGTCTGTTTCACAGCCCAAAATCTATTATCACACACACTGCTGCCGCATTCAGTGAGCTCAGTTCTAGACAGTTTTTTTTTTTTTTTTGTAACTATGGGACAGCCATTGGTAACACTGGAGTGTTCCCTCATGCCTGGAGAGTTTGCTTCTCAGGCAAGCTCGGTTCATTGTACGTGTATTGCACTACGTAGTGTGCGGTCAAGGGTTGGGCTCCCCGCTGTGGTGGTGGTGAGTAAAAGTGCCGGCACCCTCGTGCACAGTACTTGGGTGCTTGTGAAAGATCCCTCTGATGTTCTAATTAATGACGGAAAGTAGGGCTAGTTGGTTATTTGATACAGAGGACATTGCATTGGCACTGTAGGGCAGGGACACGAGAAAGAAATTACACGTACGCTAGCATTCATACCTCATACCGTGTATTTCTTTCTTGCATCCCGTCCTACAACGTTAATGTGTTTTGATGTTGTAAATTAATCCTCAGCCCTCCGCTAACAGCGCATGTTGTAGCACAGCTTTGGCGTGGAATGGCTATTTGAATTTTTTTTTTTCCCCGTTGTCGCTCTCTTCTTTTGCAGCCATGTACTCGACGAGTAGCTACCGTGGGCGCATGGAGGCCCTCCGGGAACTGCACCAGAAGCGAGGCTTCCACCCCCTCAGTGAGTTGGCATGCAGGGTGCCTCTCGGAGGTGCACAGGCCAGCCGATGTGAGCTAAGCGCCTCTCCTCCCCTCCTTGCTGCAGATTGGCTGACGGCAGAGAACGGCGTCTCGGTGGACGACCTGTGGGACTGCTACCGGGAGGTGGGTCTCCTTCCTTCACTTGGCCTCCCTTCTCTTGCATTTATGGTGGGACACGATACGTGACGCCTGAAATGCTGGCCCTCGTTCGAGGCAGCGTGTTGGCGCAGAGGACACGTGCGTATACACAGGCATATGGCGTATTGGGGCTGCTGCTTGAGTGGGGAAATTGTACAATCGCATCAAATGCAAATGTTTAAATAAATTTGAGCTTTTTTTTTTTTTTTTCCCATCCACAGTGCTGGCACTCTTCAGAAAGTATTCAGAACTTCCTATCATGTTTCGTCACTTCACTAGGCTTTCCACGAGCGGGTCAACATGTAAATCTCCGTAACACAAAAAGTACTGAAGGAATCATTATGAAAATTTAAATTTTATCATTTAGAGTGCTTTCCAAGGTGTCTACCGAAATTCATTACCTTAGTGCAATTTCATTTATTTCATTACCCCCAAGAAATAAGAAAGTTTGCTCCGATCCCCACCTCCCCCCTTAACAATAAACGGAAACAGAGAAAAAGACTGCTGTGCCTATGCTTCCACTTTCATTAATGTGTAACACTGGTGTGATTCGTCCTCTAGCACTGGCTTTTGGAGTGTGCAGCTTGTCTGGCAGTGAATGCAAGGCCAAATACTTGCGTAGTACACGCAAATATTTAGCTAAACCCAAACATCAATGTAAATGTTTTTTTTTTTTTTTGTAGTGGCAGCCTGTCACAGTGGTAGCAGCGTCCGAAGCCTCACTTGTTTACTAACAGGCCATGTTAACCTGCAGCCACTGTCAAAGCAGCCCCGTTTATCTTGGGTGTAGTTTCCAAGCATGAATAATTTAGGGTAGCACACAATGAAAAAATTACACCATCTTCCCGTAGGGTAACCCTGAGTAGTAGGCGAAGCAGCCATGGGGTCGACTGAAGTTCCCATTAGTTTTCAGTTCGTCGTTTCCGTTGACGTTCAGCTTCGCGTGCCTTCGTTGTATCAGTAGCTTCTTGATGTAGATTGAAGGAGTGAAGGACATAAGGCGCGTTCGTAGCACGTGCTCCCGTCTCGGTTTGTAGCGCAGTGGGAAGAGTGCCACGTACCTCCCGTTGCGGTCAGAGAGTCGTGGGATCGAAACCGGGCGCCGCCTAACTACAGTCTACGCTCGTTACAGCGGATCCGGCAACAACGGACTTTTGGTTACAACAGACCATTTCTGTTGGTTTGTTTGGTCCCCATGCATTTTAGATGGAGTCCACTCCGCTCATAACGGACCCGGCTAGAGCAGACTATCGGCTACAACAGACTAAATTTCAGGCGAAATTTGTTTTCACTGAATGTTTATAGCGGACTTCCGCGGGGCCGGCACCCGATGTGCTTTTTCTTCGTTTATTTTGGCAAGAAAACTGTTATATCTGGCAACATTGCTGGCAGCTGGGTCGTTGGCGCAGCCAAGCCAAGCCAGTGGCAGTGGCTTTTTTTTTATGCGACCAGCGGCATGAGCAACAGGGTAACTGATTTCACTGTCGGACAAATTAAGTGTAATTAACGCCATTGGACATGGGGAAAAACAGGCCAACATCGGCAGAGGTACAGGCCTGTCTAAGCAGGAAGTCCGCTCTACCGTCAAGAACAAGGCCGCTGCCGATAAATGCAACTCTGGTGAGATTGAAAACAGGGCTATCGAATACTCGAAGTGGTGCACTCGGAGGAGAGTCTGCCCTCGTCAGTTTTTTTATGTAATAAAAAAATCGGGTTCAGTGAAGTTCGGCTTTTATTATTCTCAGGAACGCATCGTTCCCATTTCGTTCGGTGAAAAAGGTAAGAAATGCCTCAAGTAGGGGGGTTGTTCCCCATCCATTGTGTGCAATCTGCTGGTAACCGTGCGCAGTCCAACTGGTCTAACTTCCGATTTTACAGCTGACCGTCATCAGATTATTTTATTACAGCTATTTCAATGACCAGACTAAAATCGCTAAAAATGTGGAAGCTGCCTTGAGGGAACGTCAGGCAGCGATCTGATTTGTTTGACGAACGGTTTCGGGAAAACCTGCCTCGTCGTGAGGGGATTTAAAAGAGCCTAGCTAATGCTGATGGCCACGACTGATGTTTTTTAGCTGGTTAATAATTGCGCCTAGTTATATTCTTGCTTTATTTGCTCAGCTTATCATGCGTCTTTACACGCTTGACCGCTTGCACTAGGCCTTTTCCAAGTGCCGGGGCTAAGCTTTGGAAACGATGTTTACGCAAATCTTTGTCCTCGCGCGAACACTGTGCAGAGGTGTTGCAGGCCTTTAGAAAGCCGAAAGTGTATGTACTATACATATGCAATGTCGATCAAAGTACCCACTTTAGGGCTCATATCCCCCCCCCCCCCCCCTGCCCCCTCGTCGGATACTCGGATTCAGAGGGTCCGTTGTAAAGGGCGTAGACTGTATTTCTTTTTGTAGTGGACTGCGCTGACGTCAGCCCAAATGCTGACGGGGCTGAAGAGACGCGCACGCGCAGTAGAGTGCGGACGGCGGACGACAAGGGAGGGAGGGACATAGCCCCGAGCATGAGATGCTCCGCATCTAAAACATGAATGAATAGCGTGAATAATTTCGAGTAGTCGCACCACACAACAATGTGGCGCAACTCTCACTATGGTGACCTTCCTCGCCCCCTCCATCACCACAGCGGAAGAAGCAGCCGTTGCTCTGGCAATAACGCACGCCCCTTCCTCCTACATTACCGCACTCAGACACTCGCAAGCAGCTTCTCGGCGCTTTGCGTCAGGAAGTATGGCCACTCTCGCAGCCACCATGCTCTCTCGATGGCCTGAACTACCCCAGACTCACATCGTATGGATCCCTGCCCATAGATCCCTTTCTAGGAATGAGGTGGCACGTGCCACTACCCGCAACCTCATCCACCGGGCATTTCCAGAAGGGGAAGACTGCAGCCCTTTGATCCTCCACTGCCTCCCCCAAACGTGCACCCATATCCTCCACTGCTACAGAGCCTTCCACCTCACCTTTCCCCCTCCCCACCCCTCTTTTTTCACAGTGGGCATCTGCCACCGACTGCAAACCCGCACCTACAGTGAAACCTCGTTACAAGAGACACTTGGTTATAAGAGACGCTTGAATGAAAGCGGTTTGGTCGATTTTCCACTGCATACAAGAGACCTTGGTTGCAAGGGACACGTTTCTTGGGTCCCTTGAGTGTGTCTTGTAACGAGGTTTTATGCTGCCATGACCCTCGACTCCAAGAATCTCCCCAGCTAGCTACCCCTACGACTGCCCTCACTGCCCCAATGCCCCTACCGCAGCGCCCCACCTCGCCCTGCTTTGTCCCTCCTCCCTCTATCACTGGAAGAGCTTGCGGCGCAGCAGCTGGCTTGAAGACCAGGGTCTCCTGATCTCTTAAGCCAGGACGGCTGCCAAGGCCTACCGTGCAAGGGTGGCCACCCACAGCTCATTCTCTTTCCTCCCCCCTTTGCCATACCCTTTATTCTAACAAATGTTTTCACTGCCCCCACCTGCCGCAGTAGTTCAGTGGCTGGGGAATTGGGCTGCTGAGCTGAGACATGCATGCTTGATCCCAGCCGCGGTGGCTGTTCTTGTGGTGGATGCAAAAAGTGGAAACGCCTATGTGTTGAGATTTCGGCACATGTTGGACGTTCCCAAGGGGTTGAAATTAACCTGGAGCTCTCCACTATGGTGCAACCCTCTAGGTGTCGCTTGAGTGCAGATTTTGATTGATTTGATTGATTGTGGGGTTTAACCCGCCGACGCAACGCAGGCGATGAGGCGTGCCGTAGTGGAGGGCTCCGGATGAATTTTGACCACCTGGGGGGATCTTTATCGTGCGCCGAAATCTCGTACACACGGGCGTTTTTGCTTTTCGCATCCATCAGAAAAGCGGCCGCCGCGGCCGGGAATTGAACCCGCGACCTCGTGCTCAGCAGCACAACGCCTTAGCCACTGAGTTGAGTGCAGATTTTGACTTCTCATGGTTTGACTTTTTTTTTCCTCCTCCGTGCTGTGTTTTAAGGGAAATACAGTAGAACCCTGCTCATACATTCCTCAGTGGTGCATTTTCCTGGCTCCTACGTTGCTTTTGTCTAGTCCCAGCGTAGCTCACATAGAGTGCCACGTATTAAAATCCTCACTGTTATGTCGTGGCTCAGAGTACGTTCCCAGATCATTCGTCGCAATGTGACACTACGAACCCACCCAGGCAACATGCGCGGACCACCATTTTGACGTTTGACGAGCCTTGGCCAGGCTTGGCTAGGGAACCGACTGCATGAAGCCACACGCAGGTGCGATTCGTCACCACTAGATGGCAACATGTTACTCTATGCTATCACCATCATCACTGTGCTTACAACGCAAGTTTCACTTCGGAATGCCAGGAGTGCATGTTTGCCATAAAGCGCCACAGCGAGAATAGCACGCGCTGTCATTGTCATCGTGCGCTTCAAGCTTTGAAAACACCGTTGAACTTGCAACTGCGAATTTTGTCGTGCCTCAATGGCGTCGTGAAAACGGGAGGCACTTTCCCTTCAAGAAAAGCTTGGCGTACTAAACACAGTAGACAAGTAGCTAGCGCGTAAGACAGTCGACATAGCTAGGGGCCTTGCATTGCCACTTGTGGCATTTTCCAGCGATCGCAAAAAGCGGAAATCCTAAATTCTTGAGTTTTTTTAAGGTTCTAAGGCCAAAAATGCAGAAATACATGGCTGCAAGTCAAAGCTACACTGTTTTCATTTGTTTTCGAAGGTTTCCTCACTGCTGTATTTTCCTGGTTGTTACATTTTGTTTTCCCGGTCCGGTGAGAAACAATCGAACGTGGTTCCACTGTAGTACAAAATGACTCAGCCGACTTTTACTACCTTCGATTCAAACTATGCGCAGCTCTGCCGAGCACTGTACGAGACGAACCGCCTGAAAGAACTGCAACAGGTGACCACCGAGGCTCTGGTGTCGCCCATCTTCAACCGAGACCAGTGCGCACCAAGGTACTGATCGTTGAATTTTTTTCTCCCAGCGATGATTGGGTGGTGGGCGTTGCTTTGTAGTGGTTGTGGCAACGTGCGGAGTGGGAATTCGACGCCCCGTTCTGATGGGAGCCTTTCTTCTGCTGTGACATACCGAAGTTTTTAAACTCTGGAACACATTGCTTGAGATCTCAGCACTCTCCCTTTGAATGATTAGCAGGGGGAAAGAATGAGAAAGGTCAATATTTTGTTGGTGATAAGATGTAGGCTACGAATCTCTGTCCCTTCCTGTTTCGCACCCCATGTTGGTGAAGAAAAGTTGTTAAGAGCTGACAGGGTAAGGTAAGCATAAAATTAGAGTGTGTGTTCAAACTGGGTACAAAACTGAAATTGTGTTTAACTTGGCAAAATTTCACTAGTCATTTTTTTTTTTTTTGAATCTAAATGGGGACTAGAGCTGGACGGAAGGTACGGTCCAAACATTGACTGGTAACATCATTGACTCACCGCTGAAATTTCGTTACGTCTGATATTGTTGTTGCGGCTGATCTGATCTGGAAAAAAGAAAGTTAAAAAAAAATCTTGAGGTACAAAAGTGTGGGCGTGTGGCTTGCTGCCTAAAAGTTGCAAATCCACTGTATGTTAATTTAGCAATTTAGCCTGCTCCATGTGAAGGTCCCCCGTGGAAAGTTGTTCCTGTTATGTGGCAAAAGGCCAATAGCACTCTAAATTCACCTCGCTCAAATTTGCGTCGAACGTACAATACGTACCAGCAAACCAAGTGGGAGATGACTGGTAGCCGCGTGACATCCGTCGTTAATTAGTTAGAGACGTTTGAAATAGCTCAGCTACGGGGCAGAAACCTGGAGGCTCACTAAGAGGGGTCAACTTAAATTGAGAATGACTCAGCAGGCAATGGAGCGGAAGATGATAGGTGTAACATTAAGGGACAAGAAGAGAGTGGAGTGGGTCAGGGAAGAAAGGTGTGTTGAGAACATATTAGTAGAAATTCAGGAGAAGAAATGGGCATGGGCAGGGCATGTAATGCGAAGGCAAGACAACCGTTGGTCATTAAGGGTAACGGAGTGGATCCCTAGAGAAGGCAAGCGTGGCAGGGGGGGGCAGAAAGTTAGATGGACAGATGAGAGCAGGAAGATTGCAGTGATAAATTGATCGCAGCTAGCACAGGACCAGGATAATTGTAGATTACTGGGAAGCGGCCTTTGTCCTGCAGTGGGCGTAGATAGGCTGGTGGTGATGATGATGATGAAAATAGCTCGGTCGCAGGCGACACTGCACCTGTTGGCAGATTGCGCAAACAGCCATGAAGTGAAAATGATATTGCGGCCAGCTCTGCGCTTTTTCCTACGGCCAATCAGGAGATCTGGTCGAGCTCCGCTGGGCGCACTCTTGCAGCGACGGTGAAGGGTTGTGCACTGGTTTTCTCCGGCCAACCGACCGCGTGCAGCCACTCGCTCGCCTGCTGGGCATGAACCAACAAAAAGTCCACTTTAGCAGTGAGACAGGCCAACATCAAAATTTTTTTAAGACTGAGATAGCATCAGATTGGAGTTCAGACTGGTGTGACGTCATTGCGTGAGACAGTTGCTGAGGACACGGCATGGCTTCTCTTGTTCTGAGCTTTAAAAGTAAATTTAGATGGCAGGTACCTGCTAAGGCTGAAACAAAAGAACGCGGTTTATGTGGACCTTTGAAAATCTTTAAAAAAAAACTTTAATTTGTAAAGCTTGTTTTCAAGGCCTTCGAAATCCTGTAGTTTTGAGTGAGCCTTGAGAATCCTTGAATCTCGTGATTTTTTTTTTCTTTCCAATAAGCGTAAAAGCAATGTAAGGACTGAGTGAGTGTTTGTTTCTTGGTTAATGTTATTTAGCTAATAGAACTTTATGCTCTGTAGCACACAGAAAGCGCTATTTGTGTAACTCTTTGAACTCTTATGAGATATCGCTGAAGAAGGAATTGTCGTTTGAGCATAGTTTCAACAAGGGGACTTGTCTGAAGGCAAGCGTCCTTGTTGTTGAAATGTTGCCTCTAGCTGTGTTCCCATTTTTCAATGAGTATTCCTCATCATTTCAAGCCTCCATCTTCCCAGGAGCATCAGTATTATTTGGATTTCTAACAGACAGTGTGGTCCTTGAGAATACACGCACAGATCCTTTTAGGTCCTTGGAAACCCTTGAATTTTTGTCATGTAAACCAGCATGAATCTCGAAATAATTACAAGTACATGACTTTCTATGAGCACAGTATTGGCACAAGCACGAATTTGGACGAACCGACTTCACTGTTGTGTTGTTCACCAGTAAATGTGTAAAATGCACGAGGTATTAAATCTTTTCTTTTTTGTTGCTACTACTATAACTTAGTGCGGCTTGAATTGAGGAACCTTTTAGTCGTGCTGTTACCTTTTTTATTCTTTCCAATTTTACAGCTGTGAAACATACAGCCAACCTCTTGCCCTGCTTACCTGAAGAAACTTCACCTAAAAATAGTGCCCTTTTTTAGCTATCTCACGGCGATCGCTTTGGTAACTGCATGTGTCGTGCACAGGTTCGCAACTTTTTTGGAAGCAAGCCTGATGTTCTTTACCAAACTACAATTTGAAGTAACCTCTCAAGCAAAAATCGTGGGCTGTAAAAAGACGTGTTTTGCTCGTGGCATTCAAAACAGCAACAGGATTGTGCACTGCCCCCAGTGGGTGCATCATCAACCGATTGAGCCATGCAGGGCAGCCCAGGGCAGCACACATCAAATCAAATCATGTTTATTCAACATCGTTCTCCGCAATGTTGGGAGCACGGACAAAAAGCCTTCACGGGGTCGGCTTGACAGGGTCCGAAGCATGGGTTATGAAACATGATGAAGCATGGGTGAAATCTTTAAACACAACTGCCTGAACAAAACAAAAAAATGCATTGCTGTAGATTTTTTTTTTCTTAAATTACGAAGTCTCATGTCGCACAGATCTAGAGGTGTGGGTGTCAGCAGTGCTGTCTGGAGTAGCATATTAGCGAAATGAAAGAGTGATTGTTCTCGATTTTTTGGTGTGGTTTTTTGCTGTCTGCTGCTGAGAATGTATATACACAGATTAAGTTCTTTTTTTTTTCCTGGCTGAAGGATGCTTAACCCATGGTGCAGTGGTGAAGGCTTGATTGAATGTATTAGCAACCCCTTTTTCTCCCACTAGTAGGAAGTGCCTAAGGGGGGACATGGCTCTTAAACAATTTCTTTTAATTTTTGAGTAAAATTTATGAAACGTGTCAGTCTCGCTGCTTTTTTTTTTTCATTGATATCAAATATGGCATTATTTTTTGAGCAAGTCAATTAGTTAGCAAGACAATTAGAGAACATTAGCCATTTTTGGAGGGAGAATGAACAAAACAGTGTTGGTCATAAAACTGTAATCTCTGCATTTTCCATTACTATGAACCCTGGTGAGTGCAATAAGAGAAGCGGTTTCTTGATGCACCGCTTGGAACTAATTTGACAGCATATTAAACTTTGGTGTTTGCAATGGGCATTCGAAATGGTTCCTTGCCACTGGGCCCACCAAGGTTTAATGAGCCGTAAAATTAGTTCCAAGCGGTGCATCAAGACACCGCTTCTCTTATTGCACTCACCAGGGTTCATAGCATCGGAAAATGCAGAGATTACAGTTTCATGGCTAACACTTTTTTGTCCATTGTTCCTCCAAAAATGGCTAATTATCTCCAATTATCCTGGTAGCTAATTGATTACTGAATCAAAAAATAATGCCATATTTGAAATCAGCAAGAAAAAAGCAGCGAGACTGACAAGTTTCACAGAGTTTACTTAGCAATTAAAGGAAGCTGTTTTTAGAGCAACGTCCCCCCTTAAACACTTGGGGTTGTTTGAAGCTGTTCGAGTTTTACCCTCAAGTGATCCTACTGCTTCTTCTTTTGCCATGAGCGGTGTGCTTGAAGTCTGTGTTGGTGACCAGCCCACCCCTCTTTCCTGTCCTTGCCTGTCCTAGGAGCTGGAGTTCACGAGCTTCCTGGCCCACTACCGTGACCCCACGCAAGAGGAGCACAGCTTCTACCTGGCACGCTCCCTCGTGCTCAAGGTGGGCGCCTGAAACTTCCTCTCGATTTACGGGGGCCGTGAAGACGAAATACGAGTTTGGTTAATTGTCGCGAAAGCAGTGCTTCCAATGCTATCGCAAGCTTCAAACATATGATGGAGATAATGAGAAAAAAAATATGTGGAAATTCAGAGAATTGTGTACTGATGCGTAGCAATCTTGTGCCGCTTGTATTGAGGGAGAGTTTTTTTGCAGCCAAGTTTTTTTTCTTTTTCTATGTCTTATCCGACCAATTATCTCCATTTACGCTATTTTAACGATTACAGGTGGAACTTTCGCGAAATCTGCATTGTTGTGGAAATGCAGGGCGTTACACGTTTCGCACTTCTCCGTAATTTTGTTATATTTTTGTTATCTTTTAGTTTTTCAAAATTTCGTGCGACCAGTCATCTCCATTTACAGCATTGTAGTAATTACAGGTGGAACTTCCACAATGTCTGCCTTTTTGTGGAAATGCAGAGCGTTACGCAGTCCTCGCTGTGGGGCTACTCGGCAAAGAATGCTACGCATTAAAACATCTTTCGTGGCAGCAGGAGTGGAGCTGAGTCAGTTACCAAGTGGTAGTTCTTTTAAACTGAGGAAAGGTTTCTTTTGTCTTCATGGCATCTTCAGGTCCTCTTTTTCAGGTTTATGCGAAAAGGTCCACTCTTCCCCTCCAAATGACCCACCGCAGTGGCTAAGCCATTGTGCGGCTGAGCCACAATGGCCACTTTTTATGTAGAGGGGAAGAAGCACAAATGCCTATGTGTCGAGATTTGGGCACACGTTAAAGATCCCCTGGTGATTGGAATTAATCCGGAACCCTCATTAACAGCATGCCTCATAGTTAAGGTGTAGCTTTGGCGCATTAATTTAAACCGCAAATTTTTTTTTTTCATCCTAATGCTTAACTTCAGGTTGGTTTGCCCTGCGGCACTCACTTGTGATGCATTTACCAGCTCTGCGTGTGGACAAATACAAAAAAAAAATATAACACTAGAAGTGGCACTGTGACAATGCCACTGGCTGCTATTGTATTTGGTTGCGTACATGATTCTTGTAATTCCTTTTTTTTTTTTTTTTTTTTGCTTTCAAGAAATCGCTGTGTAGTTAGTCGGTGGGATAATTGCGTGCACATAGTATCTGTTGTTAAAAACAAACTTGAATCCAAGATGTGGGTCCGCATTGTTGAGCCAGCTGTCGTAAATGTAACAAGACATTTATTTCAGGCAGTAACTACCTTTGTAACAAGCACACAGGGCCAATATAAACCTGAACTGCAAAGGAACTTTATTTGTTGCCAGTAACCGCTCTCACAACTTGACCATAATTACATCTCGTGTTTGCTAGATAAGCCGGTACACTTCTGGTCCAAGTCTGAATTGACGTTTCCATCACTGCTCATCTTGTTCAGCTCCCTCATGAGCTCTTCAGACATTTTACCCTCGTCTGACTCGGAGGGTGAGGTTTCAGAGCGTTATATATAACCGTGTCTTTCTTTTTGCTGGCGTACGTTAAAGATCCCCAGGTGGTCAAAATTAATCCTGAGCCCTCCACTGCGACGCGCCTCATTGCCTGTGTAGTGTCGGCATGTTAAACCTCATAATCAATCAATCAATCTTCCTGTTTGCTTTTTTTTAAAGCTTCTGATGATTATGTCTGCACCAATCATGCCTCTTTCCAATAGCTACCTTCACAGCACCTCTACAAACTCAATCCTGATCTTGCCATCCATTCAACATACAGCCTCCAAACGTTATCCTAGAATGGCCTGCTCAAAGACGTACCCAGGCACTGTTGCACTGACTGTGTAGTATTTTCTTGAAAGCCTCTGTCAGCTACTGGCACACACCAGTCTGCCAACTAAGCGAGAGCTCCTTTGCGCTTCACGAATCCTGCTGCCTATTTCCAGCTTTTTTTGAATTGGCTTCTGGAGAGGCATCAGTTCCCTCCCAAGGTCAAGGGCCTTCACATTGAACACCTCGGTGATCACAGGCTTTCGATCCACCCCGGGCTGCCTTGTCAAGCAAGCCAGCTTCCGAAGCAAGGTTCTGAATCATTCCCGCTCACACACCATCACGGCCTTTGCTCAACGACTTGCCCCCAAAGATAGACTTTTTCAATTCTTTCCAAGTTGCGTGAAAGCCTCCAGCATTCCAAGATAACAGGCTGCATCGCTATTAGCACTCTCTTGCATGCATAGAGTAACCTTGCACTTAAAGCTATTCTTGTGGTGAAGGGCACACATCTTTATGGCTCCCACTTTCATTTTTTGGCGAGATATGCATTGAGTGATGTCAGCACTGCACCTGGTTGCAAATGGTTCCTGTGAAACAGAGAGTGATTAAACCTGCTAGCATGGCTTTCAGCGATGAGTGAGCTGCCACATGACATTGATGGGCAGCTGTGGGGCAGTTTCAACCAGCAGTGGTGATTGTAATGTATGGGCATCCGATTTTAAAACCTCTTTGCTTCAAAAAAAAGGCGCACATTGGAATTAGGTAAATATGGTACGTGGAAACTGCAGTAAGGCCAGGTAGAAAGACATATGTGCCTAGTGGCATGGCCAGCTGTCCACATCATTCCCGAGATCTATTTGAGAAAGAAGAGGTGAGGCGGGTGGTTAGGGAAGCTTCTGAAGGAGCCCTAAAGATATGCGTTGAACTGTTAATTCCAACATGTCCTGTCCCTTGCTTCACAATTTTTAGTTGAGCCTAAAGTCTTCATTTATTTCTAAAGCTCGGAACGAGAGAAAACACGACGTGCTAGCCATCTCGTGAACTGCGATCATGATGTCATGCTGGTTTTAGGGACAAAGCACATAGGGCCTCGGGCTGTCGGCGTCTCCTGTCGTTGTTGTCACAGTAAATCAAGTTGTCAAACGATGGTCAAAAACCAAATGTATAATGGATAATACCGGTTCAAAATAAGCTAACATGATTGAAACAATTTAAAATGCAGGAATAATCAGGATTTAATTGCATGAATAACAGAAATTTGTTGAATTCCGTCTTAAAATTGGTGTCAAACGCCAGGTTTTCTCCTGTAAAGTAGGGATGGGCGAATATTCGGTATTGTCGAATATTCGATCGAATAGCTCTCTATTCGTTATTCGCTTCGATCCGAATGCAGGTATTCGATATTTTCGAATTATTCGATGCTCCCGAATAGGCAGCTAAAAGCCAAGCTTTTCGGTCAAGCTTTCCGAGAGTTAACCCAGGCTTGGCTCAAGACCCATCGACGCAAACATTTCTATTATCAGTGCCGGCACTGCCGAGTTGCTGCCTTGCCTAGAGGTTCGACGTAGCACTCGGCCGCCAGCACACTTTAGGTTTAAAAAAAAAAGGCGGCACTGAAACGACACCGCTCCGAACATAGCGGCACCAAGCCAGCAGACTTGTACAGACCGCCATTTTGAATAGGCATGCCGCCATTTTGAATAGGCATGCCGCCATTTTGAATAGGCTCGCACAGCGCGGCAGTACGCCGCACTAAGCGAGCCTATTCAAAATGGCGGCCAGCCACTTGCTACAGTGTACTAGTTCTAGTATTTCTAGTGTACTAGTTCTAGTACACTGTACACTTGCGCTTTGCTTGGCTACGGCCGAGGATACTAGTGGCTACAATACTTCTTTTTTTAGCGGAGCTTCTAGGCGGCGCTTAACTCTGCGAGTTTCTAGGCGGCGCTTAAAGTTGTGAATGAGCAGTCGGCGGAAACTGCTAGTAGGCTAGAGCATGTGGCGCAACAGGCATTTCTTCATGAAAACTTGTGAATACAGCAAAGGAAAGCTGTGTGTAAGATTTTGCAATTAATGTTCAACTGGTAATAGTTTTACACAATGCTGTGCCTACGTGAGTTCTAATTATTAGAAAAAATTGTGTACATTAGTCCGGTCACAAGTTGCTCATTTGTCTTTGTGATTTGCAATGTGTACTATTCGAACTATTCGATTCGAAATTATTCGACCAAATCACTATTCGCTTCGAATTCGCTTCGAACTTCAAAATCTATATTCGCCCATCCCTACTGTAAAGCATTCTTCTTAGCATGCTGCGGCATGTGACACGAAGAGAACTTACGGCGAGTCTGTCTCTCATTTAATTAATTGCTTAAATCCGGTTCAACGCAAGAGAGGCGCCACCGCCTCAGCAAGCGCGCGATTGCTCCTCCCACCAGTGCTTCTCCGGCGCCCAATCAGCGTGCTCCGTGTGGCAAGAGAGAGACTTACAATCTGTGAATACATTTATACACTGCATGCTTCGCTCCTCCTCAGGTTTCACGTTAGCGGGGATGGTCCGGGATTTTTGATGTGGTTGGATGGTGTACCAGTCTGTTCAAAAATTTATGTTGAGCGACGTCGTGTGTGGTATTGAGTTTTTTGTGCCAGTTATTAGACAACGTCTAAACAGCGGGAACAAGCCTGGAGCGTGCCCAAGTGTCACTTAGTGTAGAATTGTGGATTGTGGCTGTGACAGCGGGAACAAGCCTGGAGCGTGCCTAAGTGTCACTTAGTGTAGAATTGTGGATTGTGGCTGTGACAGCGGGAACAAGCCTGGAGCGTGCCCAAGTGTCACTTAGTGTAGAATTGTGGATTGTGGCTGTGTTGCTACAGGTAACTCCACAGCCTGATCAGGGAGGGTTAGTGGCAGAGGGTAAATACTACTAACATCTTTCGGGTGTACCACTTTTGGAGAAGTGTGCATAAATGTGCTGTGGGAACTGGCAGTACGAACTACTGCACTTTTTGAATTAAAGAACTTCCAGCGGTTGCACAACTACACTCTCTTCCTGTTCCTCGCAGTACCCCGAGCGCATGCGTGTGTGGAACCTGTTTGGCCTGGCGGTGAACCTGAGCCCCGTGATGCGGCAGAACCGCTTCTGCCTGCGCCTGCTCTACAAGTACCCGGACAGCTATCCCCTGGGGCTGCTCAACGGGCACAACGCCCTCGTCTCGGGCACCTACAAGCACGCCCTCGGTGGGTGGTCCGGTCGTCTGTCTGTGCTGTCGGCTCTATCGCTCGGTGGGAGTTGCTGTGTCTGGTGCCGCGCCTTTGGAAAGCGTTTCCCCTACGGCGGTGTTTAGTGATGCTAATGTCAACATATGCAGCCCGGCTGCATTTCGCGCCGGATACACCGAGCTGCGCCAGGAACCTGCCGCGAGCTGATCGAAGCAGTCCTGCTGTTTTGCTGGCAGAACAGCACGGCCGGGAAATGGTGGAACAATAGGAAAAGCTCATATAGGCATACATGTGGTCTAAACTTTAGGTTGTCATTCCTTGTCTTTACACTGGTACAAAAGTAAAGACAAGGAAAGTGTAAAGTGACAAAGCATGTCACTGCATTTTGTTCAGTCAACTATTAATCCTTGATATGTTTATTTTTCTACCGACATCGCATTTCATTGACTATACGCCTCGAGCTTCGCGATCGTTGCGCCGCCTGCCGCCGCTTCTCCGCGGCGTTGACGGGATTTGCGCTGCGTGACTGATAGGGGCTCGTGCAGTGTTTTGGTTCTACAGTGTAGACCATTTATAACGTAACCGCTTATAGTGCGGGACCGGATATAACGCGGGTTTTTGCGACCACCGGTTTGCCTCCCATAGAACTCAATGCATAAGCATACCGCTTAAGATGCGGTTGGCCGAAGCACAATACCGTTTATAGTGCGGTTTTTCGGCGGGTCTGCTGATCGACCGGCGCAGCTGAGGCATCGTTTAGGGTAGCAAAAGAAAGAAAGAAAGGATGAAATCGGCCATCTGACGCAGCGTGCACCCCTTGCCCTCCTCTAACGTGGACACCCCCCCCCCCAAAAAAAAAAAAAAAAAAAAAAAAGGCACCCTATAGTTTGCGCGTACCTGACTGATAACCACAACTGACCTTGCTTGATGCACCTCGGAAGATAGCGACAGACAAGATCCGCGCGCGGCAAGTTGATTTTATTAATCGTGAACCGCATGGCCCGTTTTCGCGCACGAATCATGCACATCAGCGTCGGGCGTTTTTTGTTTTTTTTTTTCGTGCTCGTATCGACGATTCCGCGCTCGCGGTGGCTTCTTCGCGTGGCAGTGGGAGGAGCCTGACGACTTGCACCAATGGGGAGACGCGTACCTAATGGCGGGAGATTCGAAGCGCTCCGAGCCGGCTAGCCGCGCCAGAGATGTTTAGGTTTACCACCGCGGTATTTTTTGATGAGCGCTTTCACAAGCAGCGTGGATGGCAGTTTATATTCCACTTTTCGCCCACATTATTAGCTCTTTTCTTGCATGAGCATCTTCGCTTGCGCCCCGGCGGCATTTCAGCGAGCGGTTAGAACTGGAACTGCCTGCACCGCTTCACGGCCAGTGCCGACGCCATGTTGCCGCCTCTTACCGCGCCGCCCACACCACGCCAGTTGTATCCGCACTGGCGAGCACTGCACGTTTTCGCGATACCAAATCTACCACTCGGTTCACGCTTTAGAACGTTGTTGCAGATAAGCCACCGCTCTTTCCCTTTCCGAACATTCGAGCCGCGCGAAGCCGAAGATTTCCACCACCAGTACGTTGCGCTGATAAGCAGCCGCCTTCGGCATCGTGAACACAAGGCGGGGTAAAAAAAAAATCCCGCTGGCGTTCTTATCACGTCTTGCCGCATTTGTTCATAGACGCTAAAAACGCAGCCATGGTCTTTCAAAACAAACACAACGGAAGTTAAAGCCGCACTCGCCGTTTTGAGACTGCGCTTTTGCCCTGCAGCAGCGGCTGATGTTAAAAATAATACGAAATATAGACCGTGCCTTCGTTTTTAAGCGCTGTGCGTTTGAGTGATGATAAATATAGGTTGACTTGAGCGATAGGTGGCGATGTGGTTGAATTCTCGCGTGTTTTGGTTATAGTGCGGTACCGCTTATAGTGCGGATTTTTGCGGCTCCCGCGACATACGTTATAAGCGGTCTACACTGTATTTCGCTTCTTTTCGCCTTTCCGCGCCCTAAAAAAAACTTGTTATGGTGACGACTACAGGCAAAGAGTACGTTTAGGTCACTTAAATAGCAGCTGCGTCTTCGTAGAGTACGCGATCGCCTGCAAGAGCTACCCGGGGACGCGGTTCTGCGCGCTTCGTCGCCGCTCTTCCGGGCGTCGGCGACGGCAGCAACATATCACCCATGTCACCTCCAAAACACCAGGCACAAATGAATTCTACTGACGCCTCGTTTAGACCTGATACTGGCACAATGAGAGGTTGGCTTCATTTTGCAGCGTGGACAGCTAGCGAATGCGGCTTCGCTTCGCATATATACGCCGCAGAAAAATATGTTTCGGGGATGTGATTACCCAATCCCGGACAATAACTTATGCCTTTTATAAGAATATAAACCATGCGAAAATGTAAAGTATATTCCAAGCCTGTGCGTCGTTAAAGATGTGCCCACACACACCATATAGCAAGAACCAAGGAAATGAAACCACAGAAAAATAAATGCTGTGCCAATGCGGAATTTAGAAACATAATAGCTCTAACGGAAATGAAAAAAAAAACAGTGCAGCTTCTGGCATGCTAAAGACGTTCGTCTAAACTTAGGTAGGTTTCACTAGACGAACTATACGCGAAATGCACTGCTATTTCGCGAGAAATCGGTGGGGGGGGGGGGGACGCCGTGTACAAATGCGGAGCGGAATCAAGCAATGAACGTTTTAGTAATCAGACACATAAATCTCGCGTTCACTTTCCTTTTGTTTTTCTACTTCAACGAACAGCTGATCGTACGGCGGACGCATTTTTTGAAGTATACAGGTTAGGCTGTTCAACAAGCGATGAAATGTGTTGTTGGAAGAGTGTGGTATGTGATAAGGCCATCTGATTTCAGTTTCTGGTTTCTTCTGCAGGCTCCCTGTGCCATATGACGATATTTGGAAGAAGCATTTAGTCGCGGACGCGGATTATATTGTAAGCCCGTCTCCGCGCTGCTCGCAGAGGATATATGTAGCAAATGAAGGTCTGCGGGCGCGCACCTCACGACAAGACGACTCTGTCGTGTGCTGATCCCCGAGTATAACTATGCATTGTCCATCGTGCTTTTGTTGAATATTCCCGCAATTAACACAGTCTGGCTTGTAAATGGTGGTGATCAATATCTGAGGTATGTTATTGGCAAAATTAAATGGCGTGCTGTCAGGTATGAGTGTTCCGCTGAATATGTAAGCGTACAAAACTGATTTATATCGCAGTGTATACCCGTAGCGTGAACATCTCAGGAACC
The DNA here is from genome assembly GCA_013339765.2 of Haemaphysalis longicornis. Classification (NCBI taxonomy): domain Eukaryota; kingdom Metazoa; phylum Arthropoda; class Arachnida; order Ixodida; family Ixodidae; genus Haemaphysalis; species Haemaphysalis longicornis. The sequence continues at coordinate 2,473 of JABSTR010003232.1, read as the reverse complement.
GGTGGTTACGGAGGCACTGCTAAAATTTCAGGGCTGTATAAGAAGGATGTTAGTGCAACTACAACGCGGTGTGGTCAGCAGCTAAAAAATATTCCATGCAAACTAAACACATACGCCGGTTTCCGCGATGCTGGCCTGTGACAAAATACACACCTGGCGCTTATACAGACCGAAAATACCACACTAAGATCGCGTCGGAAACATTTACACTCTCGTAAACACACCCCATTTGCGAACAGAGTGACTGCTCCACACAAACATGAATTTCAAACGCTCACAAACGGTAAATCTCAGTCGTGAACGTGCCGCAAAAGCAGCGGCGGCACTGGGGAGCGGGGCGCGGACTCCCGCGCCTGCTTTCGAAACGGGCCGCTAGGGGGATTTCATTGGCGCCCCTACAGGCCGCGCTCGAGGCGTATTGCAGTTACACAATTTCTGCTGTGTGAAAAGCATTGCTCTTCCCATCTTGTATTTCCTCCACATCAGCAAAACTGTACAATTCTCTTTATTGCGGAGCTTTGTCTTTTTGACACTATTTCATTGTTCCCTTGTCCTCTTTCTTGGTTCGAATCAGTATTGTGTATTTGCTTAACCGGAATTTTACTGAAGCCGTGTCTGGTCGATTTAACGGATAGAAATAGAATGAAATTTCAGAAACGTCGCAACAAGCTCAACATTCAACAGCAGTGCAATAAGGTGTTCCGCTAAGCGTAAGTTTACTATTCACGTTACTAGCGCAAAATAACAAAAGGCGATTACTTAAGGACAAAGACGCATGCTCGCTAGCTTCACCGTCATAATATACCAATGTGCCGTACGTACAGTCAAGTGCAATTCGAAGGTTATTGCGGGAAAGCTACTCTTTGAAATTCAGCAGACAGAGCACCAGCTTTAGCAAACCTTCCATGCCAGTTTCGTTTATTGTCGGCGTAGATAAAAGCCAACCAAGTCTGTGCTTGATAACAACGAATATAAAGCTTGAAACCCAAAGGGTGGCAAGTCAGTCGTGTGGGCCATTGTTCTAGCATGAAACAGCCAACAAAAGAGAGACAAGTGCGAAATTTGATTTTCATGGTTCCGAAACGAAACCGTAGGGCGGTGGCACACGTGGCCGCTCGATCCTGGCGCGATGACCTTCAGATCGTGCTCGACTGTACTTCATAGCTGATAAGAAAACTTATTAGTCCCTTTCCTAAAGGAAAATCTAAAACATGCGAATCTTGATAGTAAACACCCAGTGTTGGCCTCCACTTCCGCCGGACAAACTTCGGGGACTGCGCTCCAATCACGAGCACGCTCATGATCACGCTCACAAGCACGTACCCGCGTAACCGCCTGCTCTACGGACGAACGAACCACCCGTGGCCTACTCATAGACCGGTGGCGTATTTACAAACGCTTCGCTGCACAGAGCACTCACGTTACATGACCGTTCAGGCGATGGAGAACGGTAATTAAACGTGGTCATTGGCTGGACCGCAAATCTAAAGCGACCTAAAACATACCAAACCACCATTATTAACAAAACAAAAATGCGAAGATTTAGTTTAGATAAAAATTAAATTAAAAATACAAAATGAAAAAACAACAAAAAAAAAACCTAAGAGATAGACCTGCTGGGGCTCGAACCGAAGCCGTTAGTGCCAGTTATGAGTACTCTACGCCGAGGCTACCAAGCCACAGAGGCAGGCTCATTTTAGCAGGCACACAAGAGAATACCGCACGCAGTGAAAACACACATGTCACATGGGTGCTCTGTGCAGCGAAGCATTTGGAAACACGCAGACCGGCGAACGGGAATTTAGGTCATCAACATCATTATCATTATCATCATCTAAGCTCCTTAAGGTGGGCTGTACTGTTAGCGTTCAACATACACAAATCGCGTGTTAAAGTCAGTTATTTCAAGCTTCGTTTGAAAAGCAACGCGCAAAAAGCCTTGCCTACATATTTCCCCGCCCCATCTTTTGGTCGACTGCGCCCTCCCCCCCCCTTCCTGAAAAAATTCTGGCTACGCGCCTGCTTGGTGCATCTTTTCCTGAATGAACTTTAGCTGTGATTGTAAGAGTTGTGTCCCTGTCTCCTAGCCTCTTCCTAGCAATGAAGTTTGCGTGACTGAATTTTCTCCCTGGACATGCGAGTTTCATTGGAACGGTGTTTTACTAGATGTGTAAGTTAACCCGTGCCACCTATGTGCTTGTTTGGTTGCCGCAGCCATGTGTTTGAGGAGAAAAGATTCGAGGTTTCATGCGAAACCTAGCTACATGTGACGGCGTACACGTACACAGACCCTCAGCTGCCATTGACTATTTAAAAAATTCCTTTGGATCCCCTAAGTCTGCTGACAGGCTTTGAAGGCAAAAGCATTATGGCTTCTCTTGGCCACACGCATCAAAGGCTTTTTCACTGCTGCATTGTGTAGCAACATAGCGGTAGTAACAACAACAACTGTTTTTTGCACAAAGCGGTCCTC
>JABSTR010003231.1:0-100000 GCA_013339765.2 Haemaphysalis longicornis | reverse complement strand
AGGGACCAGGCCGACGCCCCCCCCCCCCCCCCCTAAATAGCGCCCCAGCATCGTGATGTCACCGACGTTACTTCCACTGAAGCTGTAGCCAAAATGGCGGCGCCCATTTGAAAGCAGTCCTGCTGTGGCGTCTCAGGCTCTCAGGCATTGCGCTTGCTTTGGATCCCAGGATGCGTGCTTTGACAAACTACGCGCACCGCTACGTATTGCTCAAGTCGTCGCTACGCCTTTGCGAAAGTTCGCTGCACGTTTGCTTTTGTCGTGAGAGGAGCGCAGCGCTGGCGCAGTTAGAATCTCGGTGATTTGCACGTAGGAGGCATTTGCACGCAATCTTATGGCTGATACCTTCAGTGCTAGGTGCATCTACTCCAAATCATTACGTCCCCAAAGCACTGGAATCGCGAAACAGTAGCCTACAATCGATATCGGCGCTCTGCATGTAGGTAGGGGGTAAGTGATTGCTATCACATGTACTCGCTCGCACGCGTACGGAGTGAATTGGCGTAAAGCTTGCCGACTTACCGCACAATTATTCTTCCAAATCTGCCGCCTGCGCGTCGCTTAGGCCTGGGCGGTGCTCTATAAAATAATTTTGCCCTATTTTGAGCATGTTAGATGCGTTTTGCAATAGTGGCCAATAGGCAAGCTCTGAAATTGTTCGACGCGTATGCATATTGCGTAAGAATTCTGGCCTGGCGCAGAGGTAGTGCAGAGTGTTTCCCCTTCTCTACACACACGCCCACACAAACATTTTGCAAAGTATATTTCACCTTACGCGCTGCGCTGCAACGGCGTACCCGTACGAAAGCAGTCGCTGTTCGTTTTAATCGAGACAAGCTGCTTTCTCAAGCTGGTCCACTTTCAGGCTGGAAAACTCTTTATTCCTTAAAACAAACTGAACGTCTATATGTACCCTTGTTTCATCTTCAAATAGGCAGCGTTGGTATAATGTTGACACATTTTATAGCAACGTTTTTTTAAAGCAAAGCTTTTTACCTCTACCCCCCAAGGGTTCTTTCGCGACCGTTGGTGTCACCAGAAAACTCCAGCTAACAAATAAAAGAATTTACTGGCAATGCCGGGAATCGAACCTGGAACTAATACACTAACAAAGCGAGAGCCCGTTGTCTTACCGATTTAGCTACGAGCCCGCACGAAGACTGGGAAGACAGGTGGTGTACTAACCAAGCACATCTACGGGTTTACCCCCTGCGTTCTCGCTGAATGCCACGTGAAAGCGTCACGCGACCAGTCACGCCCATCTAGCGGCCCTGTGCGCACCTTACTCATGTGCTAAGAGTTACAAAAATTAAAGGAAGCTCACACCAATGCATGACATCTCACTTCTACTACGCCAATGTGCTAAAGCCTGTGGCATCCAGTGTTCACGTAAACAATCACAGCTCCTTGTCATCCGCCCTCACGCCAAACCAAGGAATACACTCAAATAATCCTTGATGGCCAGGCCATCACTCCAAGCCCCAGCATCAAGATCCTAGCTGGGCCTACATCTCGAGGCTAACATCAGGAGTGGCGTCTCCTTGCAGCGCCTCAAAAACAGCATTAATCAAATCATACACATGATCAGGCGAGTTGCCACCAAGAAGCGAGGCCTAAAGGAATCCGGTACCTTTCGATTAATTGAAGCTTTTGTCCTCTCGAGAGTTACTTACGTCAACCCCCTGTCTTCTTCTAGACAAGGAAGACATAGAGACGCTTTATATAATGATTAGAAAGGCGGTCGAGCAGGCCATTGGTCTTCTTATGAGTGCGTCCACACAGAGGCTGCTTAGCACGGGGCTCCACAACACCGTGGAAGAGCTGATATAAGGCCATCTTTCTAACCATAAGGTCCGACTCAGAACTGCGATGGGTAACCGCATGCTTCACCAGATTGGCTGGGCAGCCCAGAATGTCACTCCGCTTGACGTACTCCCAGACTCTTGGCAAGTAAAACTAAAGATGCTCCCTTTGCTTAGAAATATGAACCCCTCACATGACGAGGGTCACCGAAAAGCACGGGCTCAAGCGCTAAACACCACCCTCGATGGGAATCATGCAGTTATCTACACAGACGCCTCCAAACATCGAGGGCAGCGATACGCCATTATCGTGGCTACCTTCAGAACCAACCTCCTTGCGTGTACCTCTCTTAGGACCCAAGAAATGACGCCAGCAGAAGAGGCAGCCATCACCTTGGCTCTCGCTCAACCAGGGGTTCGGAGGGTAGTCATTGATTCCCAGCAAACCTACTGGAATTACCAGTAGGGTTGGGTGTCCTGACCTGCACTGCGCGTGCTAAAAAACCACTCCCCAAACGGTTTCATTCAGCTCATCTGGACACCCCCCTCACACTTCAATGGAGGACAACAAATACGCCCACCCAACAAGCCTGTGCTTTTACCTCCCATGCTATGGAGCTGCACGAGGTCAGTCACCCGCTTGTCACGTTCAGGGAGATAACCCAGCATTATCGCATTCTGAGACAGACCGTACCTTCGCCTTACCCTGACCTTTCCAGAGAACAACAAACTACCCTACGGCTTATACAATCCGGGCTCCTTCCCACAGCCAACGCGTCTTCACTTAACGCATCCGAATCGCTACGACGCTGAATGTAAATTTTGCTCAGAAGTAGGAACACTCCGCCCCGTAATCGGGGTGTGCGGCTTTAGCCTTGAGCACCCTCCTCTCTTTCCGTCAACTACCCAACCAGAGCAATGGGAGATGCTGCTCTCCAGGCCCTCTTTACCTACCCAGCTTCAGTGGGTGGACAGAACACAGGCGCGCGGACTGCATATGGGCCCCACGGAAGAAGGAATCACTCCCCAGGGCTGCACTCTGGGCCGTTCAGAAATCTGAACAGAAGTATTTCTTCCCCCTGCTCCTTCTCTGCCGCAAATCTCGTCGCCTCCGTCCGCGGCGCAGAGACGGAGAAGACAGATCGTCTAACACCGGGTTGGAGCTTACTTTAATTTTATAAAAAAAGTTTCCACTCTTGTGCTACACCAATACAACTCAACCAAACACCGTTCATGCTTCATGCATTGATTTAACCTTAACAAGAATGTCTCTTTGAAGTAATAAATGGTGTGGTTAAGTGCATTTCACTTCTCTCTGGTTTTGCTATTTGTAGAGCGATGTGAGTGAATTTAAGTGACGTCGCATGGGTAATCGTTATGGGTGCCGTTTACAGCTTTGCTTTCCAACCACATTCACGGGGTGAATTGGCGCGATTTTTTATCATGTTATCACAGGATTCTCTGTGATGCCTTTGTATGTTCTAACCTCACAAATAAAAACTTTTGCATAGAACAACTTCAACTGTTGTTTTGTTCTTCGGACACCTGACAACTATTCGAATTCATCTTCGCAGCGCACAAATGACAGGACAAAGAGGATGAAAACACTGGACAAGCGCTGAAGATGTATCCTGCTTTTCCTCCCCTTTGTCCTGTCATTTGTGCGCTGCGAAGATGAATCTGTACCAACTAGCCCGGTTTTCTGCGCGACTATTCGAATTCACTTCGAAAATATTCGAACCCAGGACTATTTGCTTCGAATTCGCTTCGAACTAAAATAACACTATTCGCACAAGCCTAATATTTTGTCATTGCAAGATGCACAATTTTGCCAAATGTCCACCACAAAAAAAAATGTTCTATTGTGGGTAGTAGCCTGGAAGAGAATGCAGCCAATATTCCACACCCCCTGTGTTTGTGTTGCCCCTCTTCTAAATTTGCTTTAATATTGTGGAAATTGATGAAATGATTTTATGCTGCTTTATATTGCCTAAAATAGTTGTCAAGCAACGTTTTACTATTTCCTACAACTAATTTGGATTATTAACCTGACGTTGTCATATTGGGCATATTATTGGCATCTTGCATAAGTGGCACTCTGAAGCCTCTTAAATGTATACCCACTAGCCCCCTTCCCCTATCATCGGTCGCTGTTGACTTCCCCTACCCATGGCCTTCCATGTATCAAAAGAATGGTTCATTAAAAATTTTTTCAGCAAGAGTTCACTGGTTACCTGTAAAATAGTAGCTACCTTAAGCATTTACCTTTGCCCTGTCTTGTGGTCTAAAAAAGTCTCCTTACACAAAAATGTGTCCATCGGGTGTTTCATTTGGGTGCGTGTCTGTGTATACTCAGATTAGTGTGTTTACCTCATCGCAGGAAGGTTAACCCTCCGTCATTGGATCAGCCTACCTGGATTTCCAGCACTTCAAACGTCATCAAGACTCGGCCACTTTGAATAGGTTTTCACTGTAATGCACATGTTTTGATATATTTTCGGTGATCCCCAACTTATTTTTTATGATCATTCTTTTTAGTTCTTGCAGTTGGCTTTTTTTTGCTATAACATTGAAAGGCTGAAAGGCATTCAGTATCTAGTCATTTTTTATAAGCATGTTTTAATTGCTATGGCAGCCAAATAGAACGGGTTGTTTCTAATTTTTGCCTTTTATGCATATCAAGTTTTTTTTTACTCCCACATCTTTTGGCCACCTTTTATTCTATTTTGACTTGTCATGTGTATTTTGAATAATAAAATTGCTAATCTTGCAAAAGTTGCTCAGTGTGCTTATTGCTGCATTTAAGGTGTGTCTAGACGCTTTAGCTCAGTCAGATTTGTCAGGCCACACGAAATGCAGTAAAATGTGGTTATGCTGTCCCATCTATACAATATCAAAGTTGTTTTAGATGAAATAAGTTATATATGTGCACTCTTATTCTGATAACCACATTTCTATATACCCCTGGGCGTAAAACAGGAAGAGAGCTATAAGAGTCGTCTTGATGACATCTTAATAAGACGATAGCAAGATGGCTACAATGCCGCTGGCGTAAACTGCTGTGAGAGGTTTTCCTTTATGTCTCCACAATTACTAGAAAACATCTTCACAAGACATTATGTCTCTATCTGGCATGCTTAGAAGTCTTCTCGTAGATTGCTATTCAAAATTTTTGAGAATGTCGTCAAAACGGAGAATAAACGTTTTGTTGCTTTCAATCCAGATAGCTATGAGGTGTTTAGTATTCGTCCTGTAAACGTCTTGTTGGAATTTTTAGCAGTCTCTGAGATATCATCAAGAATATCTTGCAAGACTTGTAGCTCAGGCATAGCGTCGCGTTAGCCGAGCTACAGGATGGCTATCTCCAGTCTTGGCAATGTCTATAAAAATCTTCAGGTGTTGCATAGACATCTTGGAGGTCTTGCCCAGATGTCGTATAGAAGTGTGGTAGCTGTCCTAATGTGCAGATCAAGATGTCTTGGACAGCTACACAAGATAAGTTTGAGAATTCTACAAGACGTGCTTGCGTTCACTGGGAAGTGAACTGCGAGCTCAGAAACTTATCTGAGCTATTCGAAGCGGGCGTTTTGGGAGCGGGTTGAAACGGGAAGGGTGTTTTGCGAACGGGTTGAAACAGAAAGCGGCCAAACGGGAAGGGCGTTTTGGGAACGGGCGTACACGGGACGGGCCAAACGGGAAGGGCGTTTCGGGAATGGGTTCAAGCGGGGCGGGTTCAAACGGGAATGGGTTGTTTCGGGCTACACCCATGGAGCGTCATGGTATTTGGTGCCGTTAGCTGTAATTTTTTAATGCTTTACGTTCGCCGGACGTAACTCAAAACATTGGCCTAAAGTTCCGTTGGACGTAACTCTATAAACTGGCTTAAAGTTACGTCGGACGTAGCTCTAGTTTTCAATTTTGGGTTACGTCGGACGTAACTCTAGAAACTGGCTTACAGTTCCGTCGGACGTAACTTTAGTTTTCAATTTTGGGTTACGTCAGACGTAACTCTAGAAACTGGCTTAAAGTTACGTCGGACGTAACCCTAGTTTTCAATTCTTGGTTCCGTCGGACGTAACTCTAGAAACTGGCTTAAAGTTCCGTCGGACGTAACTCTAGTTTTCAATTTTGGGTTCCGTCGGACGTAACTCTAGACACTGCGAAACTTAAATCGCTTAAATATGTGTCCGGCAATGCACACCCACAACAGCTCCGCTATTCAAGTCTCGCGCGTGAGTTCAAGCTTCCCTGAGTTTTTTGCCTATATAAAGTAGCAGTGTAAAAATTACGGCAAAACGCTCCGAAGGTTGCTCAGGTGAAGCGAATATAGCATGCATGCGTTTACTCAATCCCGCAAAGTTACAGTTGATCGCATATTTTACAAAATTAATCAGTGTGTCATCCTGCAAAACAAAGCACCTGACACCTTCGTACCACGTTTTTTTTCATTGTGTCGCCGCTCCACCTCGTTTTGAAGTCTAAAAGATATCCACGCTCATTCCTTGCGTCAAATCGACAATCGCAAGAATATGACATTACATATCTCAATTGCTCCTACAATTACAAGAACATTATATTAGCTGGCGTCAGGTAGTCTTGCTATTTGCGGTTCCGTCCCGTGATCTGTAACCACATGTGCTTAGATCGTCGGGAGATTTCAATTTGACTGACACTGATTGGGACCGACCATCCCCGTCTCCTGGGAAATGCACATACTTGATATAACGTTAACTATTTCAATGAAGGTGTGAAACTACCAACACGCCACACGTGCCCAGGGTATACGTCTGCGTCAGCCCTTGACCTTGTTTTTGTTGCCCAATATATAGAAATGTTTACTGCGTATGTTAATCTTGGTTTAACCAGATTTCACTTTACGATGAATCTGTATAAACCCCCAGCTTTTCTCCGGGAGGTGAGCACCGTTTCCCCGCTAAGACTTATTTATACTCTTCGCAACCCCCGGCGCCTCTTTTAAAAATTTTATACCCCTCGCCACCACCTATGCCTCTTTCACAAGTCGTGCAGTCGGCTGATAACGGCGCTAGCGCCGTTAGCAAGAATATGACTTATCTCGCGGCGGACGCGTGTCCTTCGCCCAGAGAAAGAAGTGCGGGAATTGGAGGGGCGTGGGCGCCCACACAAGGGCGAAGGGGCTAGAAAACAGCAGAAAGCCGCTGCCGGAGAACGTGTAGCCGCCGACGTTGCTGCCTGAAGTTCCACCTTGTCGAGTAGCTGCGAATCCCTCCCTGACGAAGAGCAACTTGCCCGCTTATAACACCGACGTGAGATTTTTAGCATAGCGGCTACCGGAGGCTCACGCTACGGCGGCGGGTTAGCGGGACCCGACTGCGCAGGCTCGCGCGGGCAGGGCGAGGAGGTCGCCCCTCAGCGGAACGTATACGCGGGCATAGCGAAGGCCGGCCTGCCGAACTAATCCACCCTACTGTAACGAATGTGCACCTGCCGAGTCGGGCCCCGCTACCCGCCGCCGTAGCGTTAACGGACGGTACCCGCTATGGTAAACTCACTAATTTTAGCGTAGCAGCTAGCGTACTCTCCGCTAGCGGTGGCGTGCATTCGTACCCGACTGCGCTTGCGTGCGCGGCACGGCGAGGCAGGGCAGCCCTCATCGTACCGAATGCGCACATGCTCGTCGATTCCCGGTACCAACCGTCGCTAGCGTAGCGTACGCCAGCAGCAATGCTAAAGCTCCCTAATAACGCTAATATATAATAGCAAGATGCCACCATAAAAAACCCACCATATAGCTACAACTTCGCTGGCTTCAATCTTCCCAGAGTAGAAGGGGATTTTTTATTTCAGCCAAGTGACGCACTGGAGCCAATGGGGACGTCTTCCCTGCTTTTCATCCACCAGTATCACGTTTTAGCTACCGCCACGGCTTTGTAGCTTACTTTCCGGGTATTGCATGTTTTAAACCGCAGGACCTCTGGGAGGCGTAGAGTTTCTTAGTAAGTGTATATAGTCAAACTTTATGCTGGAAGACATGTGTATATGGATTTCAATGGCTATTATTCTAACAAAATGTCTGGAATCATTTGTTTCTTTTTTACAGACTAGATATTGTTACGTGGCAACGAAGAGCATGCATTCACAGAGCGTGTTCACAATAATAAACGGGATAATAATGGCAGTAAAAGGCAGCTGCGATGTCTCAGGTTGGTTGGTTGGTTCCTTAAGTCATGGCGCGTACCCACGCGGGAGATTGGCCAAGAAGCTGCCTGCAATAATTAGTAACAGCACGCACACAAACATCAACGAGCGTCTTCGTCTTCCTCCTCCAGCTATATTGGTCGGCTCATCACATAGGCGCGTACCCGTAGAGAGCTAGGTGTTAGCCACCAGTTCAACTTATAGTCAAAGTAACAGTGTTTAATCATTTAATGTTTAATCATTTTCGGCATATTTCACTAGAAAGCTCTTCGTTCTCAAGCAACCTGTTCTAGCTTCAAGAAACAAATCTCAAACCTCGGATTTGTCGTACACACTTTCCTTCCTGGAATTTACTCTCGAAGGAATTGTCCCGGGGTCCGCTAACTAGAACTATATCTCAGCACATCTTCCAGCCACTTGACTGTTCGTTGGACAGGCCCAGCTCATAAAAGGCGCTTGAGGGGGCCCGCGACCGGGCGTCGATATTAGGAACGTAACGGAAGCCTGCCGATGCTTGGCTGCCCCGGTGGCAAAGCACGTGTGCGTAGGCGGGTGTCGAACCGGAACCGGAACTGAACCCGAATTTTTGCCTTAACCGGAACCGAACTGAACCCGCATTTTTTTCCCACCATATTTCAACTGAACCCGAATCGGAACAAATAGAAGAAACCGTTCCGAACCGGTTCCGGGAACGGTTAGTGAAACGGTTCTGGAAACGGTTAGAGTGAGCGGGAAAGTATCGGGTACGTGGGACAATGCTCGGTATTTCTGGGGTCCTTGGCATTCGCAAATTTTGCGGCGCTCTCCCTCTCAACAAATCAAAAAGTTTAGTTGCACACAAAAAAGCAGGAAAGTTTTTGGGTCATGACAGTCTAAATGCTATAAAACGTCCTTTACGCTCGAATAGCGCTGTTGTTGTTGTTTCTAACGTAAGATTGACCTCTCGCACTGAAGTTAGTAAATAGTTGCCTAATGCCTATTTTGTATTCATCGAAAGGTTTTCGAAACAGTATTTATATGAGGTAAGACTATAGGAAGCAACTAAACTGAAAGAAAAAAAAAGAGCGATCAACTGGTCTGATGCGAAGGAAATCCGATAGCGCTCTTCAATACCTTCCGTCTCTTATACTATACCGCTCTGCAGCCTTGGAATACCAGCGACCACTACGGCTGCTTAAGAATCCACTAAGCTACTACCTTTAACATGCAGGAGTGCGCGCGAGGAGGAATCAAGGTAAGCGGCACGACAGGGACGAAACATCCACGACTCACCGGAGATGAGGCCCATGAACCATGCCAGGCGGGAGAACCCTACCATCTTGTGCCACAAGATGGTCGCGCGGGATTAAATAACCAGGTTGGGTCCGCAACCTTTCACCCTTTCTCCTGCTGTTTTCAGGAACTCACCAATCACGAAAATCTGTGGCACTGAAATTGACGCCCACACACTCACCGAGAAAAGGCACTTTTCCTTTCGCTCAGGTCAGCGTCAACTTGACTTCGGTGGGGCAATCTCCCTAAGGTCGAAGCCATTAGGACCATTAGGGAGAACCCAAGGGAACCAAGGGAGGCTGAAAGGCAACGCACCACAAGACGCAAGAGGGAGAAAACATGCTTTATTGGCAAGAAGCACCTCTTACAAGGAGCGGCAAGCTAGAGATGGGACAGATTTGAGACATACCATTGTGCGTGTTTGCGTGAAGAGAACTAAATGAGACAGTACACAAAGGGAGGGGAACGCGACATGAACGGGGTTCTCCGGCCAGGGGCTGGATACCGTGCTGAAACAAACCGAAGACTAAGGAAACAAGCTCTTGCCTTTGCCGCAGCCATATGCCCACCGTCCGAGGCCGGGAACCGTAGAGCAGCGATCCGTGTTTCAGTGGCGCTGGACGAATGTGGCAAGGATTCCTAACGCAGTAAGCGTCAAGAAGTCGCCATGCTTCAAAATTTCGTCTACAATTCATGACGTTTGCTCAGTCCTTACGGCGTTCGGAACGGAACAGCTAGCGTAGCGAAAACCTTGTGAAGGCTTAATCGCTATCCTATCAAGGCAGCAACGCATATGGGGCCACTACGTTGTAGTCACCATGACAGCTGCGCCGCTGTCTCCAAAGCTGGCGCCTACCGCCAGTGACGAGGCTTTAACGATGACAAGCGTACCACTATCTGCGAACCAAGAAGCGTTGGGCTCACAGGTGAATGCCGCTTCGTTTGAGATGAAGTGCAAACAGACAAAAATTATGCCTAAGCTCAGCTTCTTGGCACGCACCTGCTTGCCCCGCGGCTTTGGCACGGAACTCACCACTTCGACGAGCCTCCGTGGACGCGGCGAGGGCCGTGATTGGGAGCTCCGAAAGGATCCCGTGCCACAAGATGGTCGCCAGATTACGAATACTGCGGTACACGCACGCACGCACACACGCACAGGCACGAATGGCGTTATCTGCGAAGAAAGGCGTGAGGAACGTTTACATTAGCAACATCATTTGAGCGTATCCAGGGCGCAAAATACTCACCGACGGAAGACGTCCGGGCACGGTGAATTGCGGCCTCAAAATGGCGGCGTAGCTCCCGCGTTATGTCGTCCACCGCATGCCATCTCAAGTTTCAACAAATGCGCACTGCAAACTGGCGGCCAGCGGGTCCACTCTCTCTCCTTAGTTGCGTTATCTGCTTCTAGAACAAAACTTCGGCGATAAAAACAAGAGATAAAATCACCACGAGTGACCGCCGAATCAACGACGAGGCGGAGTTAAATGCAAGTCATGGGTTTGTACGCCGCCGGGCCATGACTGGGCAGAAATGCTGACGCTGCATCAACAGCGTTCGCTGCGCAGGGACGCTGATGCTAACATTGTCCTGTCTCTCTAGGTGGCCCGTTTGTCTGCGCGCGTATAACATTATTCCCCAGCAGCGAAATTATTTTGTTCGATTAGTTTCGAATTGAACAGAATACATCGCCATCGCCAGTACAAAAACTGAGATTTAGAATGGTTCGAATTAGCTTCAGTAACTGGTACGAGAAAAAAATGGCATAGTTAAAAGCCTCGTAAAAACCTTTCTCATGACACCAAGCAACCACAGCAACAAGCAAAATGAGAAAAGAAAATTAGCTTAACTAATGGCTTTGAGGTATAGGTTCTACACTGAACTACAAATATTGATCATTAGTGTAGGTGTAAAACTGCCATTATACTTAAAACTACAATTACTATTCCATTTTGTGACAACCTTCTTAACAAAAATTGTTCCTTTCTTCTTTCTCCATGCTGCTGATTCGAAAACGCAGGTTCGATCACATACGTGGTGGGTGCTTTCTAAATGGAAGCGAAAATCAAAAACGCCCGTGTAGAGATTTCAGTGCACGTTAGATTCCCACGTGGTCAAAATTAACCTACAGCCGTCCACTACAGCTTGCATCAGGCGTGTTGGGCTGCTAAAATCCCGCAATAAATCAACATTTTATTGTATTACTGTTTGAATACTACTGTGTTCTATAACTATCCTCATTGCTATTCTGACAAGAAGTAATTCTGGAACTTCCCTTTAGTAGCCCCAGTGCCTCCTTTGTACTTATAGTGGAGGCGGTGGTTTGAAAATGGGTTTAGTCGAGGACGTTTAAATGAATACGGGTTTTGGTAAAAGCGTGAACTCGCAGGACAAAAGTCTTCAGACCGCCGCGTCACACACGTCTCTAACTTTCGCTGCGGTGTCAGCAGATCTGTATCAAGATGAAAGCATTCGCGTGGTGTCAGGTGTCCTTGATATAAAAAGAACGTCATCATCATCAACATCAACATCGCCAGCCTATCTACGCCCACTGCAAGGCAAAGGCCTCTCCCATTAATCTCTAATTATCCCGGTCCTGTGATAACTGCGACCAATTTTCCACCGCAAACTTCTTGATGTCATCTGCCCATCTACCTTTCTGCCGCCCCCTACCACGCTTGCCTTCTCTATGGATCCACTCTGTTACCCTTAATGACCAACGGTTATCTTGCCTTCATATTACATGCCGTGCCCACGTCCATTTCTTCTTCGTAATTTCTGCTAATATGTCCTAAACACGCGTTTGTTCCCTGACCCACTCCGCTCTCTTCTTGTCCCTTAATCCATTGTGCGCTGAGTCGTCCTCAATTTAAGTTGAACCCTCTTAGTGAGCCTCCAAGTTTCTGCCCCGTAGGTGAGTACCGGTAAGATGAAGCTGTCATACACTTTCTTCTTCAGCGACAATGGTAGGCTGCTATTCATTATCTGGGAATGTCTGCCGTATGCACTCCATTCCATTCTTATCCTTCTAATTATCTCTGCCTCATGATTGGGACCCGGGGTCCCAACTTGGCCTAAGTACATATATCCTTTTACCACTTCCACTACCTCGCCACTCATCTCAAATCGCTGTGCTGTCCCGAGGTTATTGATCATTACTTTAGTTTTCTGCATATTAATTTTCAGGCCCACGGTTCTACTCTGTTGGTCCAGTACGGAAAAGCATGCTTTGCAATTCGTCCCCTGAGTTACGTAGCAAGGCAACGTCATCAACAAATCTTAGGTTACTGAGGTATTCTCCATTAACCCTTACTCCCACCTGCTCACAATCCAATGTTCGTATTACTTCAAAATTACGACGGAGGTTGCCCATCATTTCATTAGAAAACAACGTTCTGTGAGGCAGTTCATAGGCTTTCTTATCTTGAAGGTGTTGACAGTGCCTGCTTGTGGGCGACCACATTATCAGTGCTCATTGGCCCAAAACTAAGAGATAAGGCCGCGCCTCCTACACCGCCATTTTTTCATCCTCCAGCTGCGTAAGCAGGAGCTGCCGAATTACGTTTCCGCGTCCAGCGCGGGTGCGTTGAGGGAAAGCCTGTCGCCAATGCTGAAGGCAGCCGGCGTGTGGTCAGAACTCCAAATACGATATGACCAGGGTTCAGCGTTTCGTTATTATTTATTTATTTCAGCGTACATTTGCCATTTTTAAGTGCAGACCACTTTAGGGGCCCTGCTTATGGTCGTAGCTGGTTCGCTGTCACGTTATCCAGCCACCACAGGAACGCGGCGTCACGCATTCAAACAGAGGCTTAGAACAAACGCGCGCTTGTCGCTCGATTGAGCCTTCCGGAAAAAAGTCAACTGCATATTTGAACAAGCAGTTTATATCGTCAGAACCATTCGAAACTCCTGACAGTCCCCGCGTCCATTTAGTTAGGAATGCTCATTCAGTTGGGTTTTACGATAGTAGCAAAAAAAAAAAAAAAAACACGCGCAGCGTTCGAAATGGGGCAGAAAGGCTTGAGCAAGTGGGAGATAAAAGCAAGCACTAGAACAGAGCACCCGCTCGTGCCGTTGCAGGCAGAACGAGAAACAAACGATAAAAAAGTGGTATGTGACATCTGAGTTTGGGTCTTAAGATGGACGACGCGATAGCATTACATCAACTCTCAGGGAGCGTTGTCCGACGGAATTGCTACATTTACGATCTATGTTTCATGAGCACTGAAGGTAGGCAAAGAGAGAAAGACTAGCAGCAAAGGTGTTT
Source organism: Haemaphysalis longicornis (assembly GCA_013339765.2). Taxonomy (NCBI): domain Eukaryota; kingdom Metazoa; phylum Arthropoda; class Arachnida; order Ixodida; family Ixodidae; genus Haemaphysalis; species Haemaphysalis longicornis. Next base: position 86,479 of record JABSTR010003231.1, on the reverse strand, counting down.
AATCGCCGTGGTCCAGAAGGGACAGAGGCTCTCTGTGCTTCTGTGGCTGAAAATGTGAGCGTGAAAGGTTGCGGCTGCGGCGTGTTGGTCAGTTTGGGCGGGAAAATTATAGTGCAAGTGTTTCAAAGTGTCTGTTTTCTTAGGTCTATGCCGGACTGACTGTCCTTTATTTTTTGCTTAGAAAGAGAAAGAGAGAGCGAATTGGGGTTGGAGAAAAGGGGGTAAACAAATAATAGGGAGCTCAAGTGTGGAAATCTGGGGCCCCAGATGCAGCAGCATCTTTCCATGCCCTCCCAACCAGATCGTGCTGATCTTGAGGTAATGAGCTGGTCAAAGCCCCCTTCCATAGAGGTGCATGATGCTTGAATTGCTATCCCCTCAGCTTATATACGTGAACTTGGCCCAGTTGCGTGGAAGAGATTGGATGTATGATGATGTATGATCTTCCGACCGACCATCTTCGCCCACATTATTTGTAGACACGTCTATTGTTTCATCCGCCACAGAGTTTGCAATTCTTCGACATTTAGCAAAACGTAGGATGAGGAGATGTTCTTAACGTATTAGGGGAGGGGAGTGTGCATGGTGGTCGTGGATGTGATGCGCACGGTACGTGATTTGGCGTGCCTCTCGGTCGTTGCCTCGTTCTCGTCCGAACGCTTGTGTGCGGTTGTCCAGGTGACGTTGCTTTCTTCATTGTGGTTGGGAGTATACCTTACCGAAAAGTTTAGTTATTCCCCACGCAGCCAACTGTCTAACGCCCTTTGAGAGTCTGCAGTGGTGTTTAAGCTTCTATTCGATACTTCCGCTAGTGGGATTATAAAGAGAATTGGTCCAACTTCTGATTCCTCGTTCTTGCATACAGGAGTCATATTACAGTCATATTCCCAATACAGTCATATTCCCAGAGTGGTCATCTACGACAATTGCTGCTTCCTACTTTCGTACGTACCGTAGTCGGTGTATGCGGTGTTCTCATGGTACTGGAATTTTCCTGCAATGAAGTTGATCCTGCAATATCGCTTGTCCTTGTGTAGGTTTCGGTCCATGTTTTTGGTAGAGAGTTTTCATGCGGATTCGCTGGATCTATGACATGTCCGTGATGACATGCCATCGATACTTTCCTGGGGGGGGTGCGCTTATGTTCCGTACTATGGACCACTTCGCTTTTGTTTTCCGCGCCCTACCCTTGGCGCCAGGAGAGCGATTTCTCTGCTTTCTTCCACAGCGTTTTAAATACCCAGTTGGCGGACCTATTCTTCATAATCGTCATCAACAACCAAGTTAGGTCCGCTGCAGGACGAAGGCCTCTCCCACTGACTTTGACCCGCCCCGGTGCTGCGCTTCCCGAGTCAATGTTGTGGCTACGAATTTTCTTATTTTCTCCCTCTTAGAAGGAAGGACCTTCCCCTTCTTCTCGACTGGTCTGTCTGCGTGTCCATTCGTTTACCCTGGTGGCCCACCGGTTGTCGTCTCGTACCACGCTAAAAATTACTGCGTTGAGTGCTGCCTTATATGCTGTCCTGATGATGGCTGCTCGTTTCGCGCTCAAACTTCACACGAAGGTCGCGTTTTGTGGTCTATTTCATTTTCTTCGGTGCGTGTAAGTTTGTATTAAGTTAGGTTGCGAGATATTCGGTTCATCGTCAGTGACTGCACGAGTCTTGCGGTTTATTCTCTCACCCCTGCTCTTCTCTTGGCTTGGCGTGTAACATTGTGGCGATTGTGGCTGCGGAGGCGGAAAATTCTAATTGCATTGGGTGGTAGCAGTGAGCGCACAGCGAGTGCAGCCCATTATGACGAATCACTGCTCTGAACTTCCGACAGCTTTCACGTTGAGTGGAACGGCTTTAATTTTATGGTGACTTAAAACGTAGCCGCGTGCGCCATCCGTCGTCTGCCAAACACAGCTTGCGGCGGGAAACAGAACCGTGGCAATATCGAAAAGTAGTTGGAAAATTCTGGTACTTAGACGCTATACAGGGTGGTACGACGATGATTGGAACTAAAAATTTTTCCTGAGCGAACCGCTGCTCGTTTCTCACTCAAACTTCGCACGAAGGTCGCATTTTGTGGTCTATTTTGTTTGACACCGGGAACAACGACGGTACTTACCTGTTTACTCTAAAATAAATAAAAAATATTTTCGCCTATGAGAAAATGGCGGCCTATTTGAACTTGCGAGCCAGTGCAAGCTGATCTTGGAAAGGCGGCGCCACCTGGGGTATGCAGAGCGAAACGGACGATGGGGTTCACGGTGGGAAGGAGCCAAATATATTACCTGGCGATGAGCTCCGCAGTGTGTAAGCGAAACAATACATTTCACGATTCCTGGGCTCGATTTTATTAAGGCCACAGTTTCTTTCTCTGCTCAGTGCGGGCCACTGCCGCCGCAAGCAGAGCGACGAACTCGCATGGAACGTTCCAGCTCATGAACGGCGCCCGGCACAGGTGAGAGTCTGTCCGTTCGATGACTCCCCGACGCACGGGCACAAGGAACCTTCACGCTCGCCTTCTGATCACTCGCAACTTCCTAGCTAGGTGGATGAAGCTTAAGCCTTCTAGGTGCACTTCCCCAGAGCTAGAAAATGTTACCCTGATCCATTGGGACCAACGGGTGACAGGCGTCCTTATATTCAGAAGTGCGACGACATCGGCGTCCTTAACTCTATACACCACTGTCCGGAAGTGACAAAACAGAACTCGGCGTCTTCTCCCCGCAGTAGCTAAGTACTCCGCATTTCCGGACATTCCGAAATGTCGCTGAAGGCCAAGCTCCATGACGTAGAAGGGGGGTCGCTGCTACGTGGAGTCTGTCTCCGACCAGGCAGCCCTGGGAACAGGCCTTCTCGTCGGCGCGCCTCCTCCGGCCCTGGTGCGGGGCAAGACGAGGCGACCATTAGGCGTGTCTTCGGTTTGCGTGGAACTAGAAGCTCGCGGATGGTCTTGCTGCTCCTCCTGCCGATGGCGAGTCGAGTTTGAGTGCTGCTGATCGGTTGAACCCAGTGGCGCGGGCTGCCCGCCAGCGCTAAACTTGCCGTTGCTGATGGTGGCTATCTCAGTGGCGTGCTTCGGCTGCTCTGGTTTCTGGAGGTACTGTATGCCGTGCTCAACGAAGTCAGCTCCGATTTTCTCTTCCTCCAATGACATCCGAATGGGCACGACACGGTTTATGATCTGCGAGGTGGAAGAAACGTCTCCTGTGAGGATTCATTCGTCGTGAGAAAAAGTTAAAAAGTGCCAACTGCTTCCTGCCAGAATTTTGAGCGAGTAAACACTGTAAGTCGTTCTGTTACGCGTGCATGTGGCACGTGACAGCCTTTCCAAGCTGCCACACCAACATACTTTTGTGTTTTTTTTATGTTACGGCTCTAACAAATTTATTTTGGAAAAGAAAAGGGAGGGAGATGATTCGGCGAAGAGCTTTCAATGGTTCATGGGGGAAAGGAACGTGGAACGGGACTGGCTTTCAGCCTTTCAACATAAGAGCAGTGGCGGGAATTTATACGGTGACTACCTTCAACGTGGTGCACCGAAGGGAATTCGCCACATTTTTTTTTTAATACAAGCGGTAGCGCATATTGAAATTTGCGGGAAATTAGGAAGTTGAGGCGCGAAAACACGCCTTGATTATTCTATTTTGCAAAAAGTTATGAAAATGGTTGCGCAAGGTGACGAAAACTAACAGAAAAACTCCCCACACAAATAGAACAGGCCTACCTACCATCAACTACAAAATTCGGCAGGACTCAATGGATAAACGTAATGTAGGGCTGTTTTATAAAGGCTGTGGGCACACTCCCAACTTGGCAAGGATAAGAAGGTATCGGTATTGTAATGTTAATATCCCTCCATCTAGGTAAAAATAAAACCAAAAACAAGGAGTGCACAAGCTGAGGGAGGGGGGGGGGGGGGCATAATATTCTTGAACTAAGGAATTGTCGATCCCGGCCCCTTCGCCTCCGGTATAAGACTGCTTCTCCAAGAAGAGATATTATCCTCTTAATTAGGCTAAGGAAAGCGACGAGTGCAAATTGGGCTAATTGGAGGATAAAGCGCACACACTAAGTCGCCGCCGAGGCTGTTCTTGCAAATGCTCTCGCGTCTAAAATTTCCAACGACCACTTGTGGTACGTGCGGCCATCTGCGTGGTTGTACTCGAGGTTGTACACGAGCTCTGCGCACGTAAACCAGTGCCCCCATCGCGTCTCTCAAGCAGCCCGCGACGGAGCGCTCACCCAGAGGATGGCGTAGGTGGAGAGGCAGCTCCAGGTGGAGATGGTGAGCACGGCGAGCGCCTGGACGCCCAGCAGGTAGAATCCGCCGCCGCGGAACACGCCGGCGCCGCCGCGGCTGAGGCGAAGCAGCGAGTCGCGCTCGACGAACAGGCCGACGGCCAGCATGCCCCACACGGAGCTGACGCCATGCACCGCGATGGCGCCCACGGGGTCGTCCACGCGCAGCCAGTCCAGCACGGGCATCGCCACGTTGGCCAGCAGGGAGCCCACCGAGCCCACCACCACGGCCTCCCACGGGTGGTACAGCGCGCAGCCGGCTGACGAGGGAAGAGGTACAGCATAGACATCGCTATAGCGGAGTCACAGGAATAGGAGCCTTCGTTATAAACGACACTCCGTTAAAAGTTGAGGTGATGCGTCCTCGATGCGTCACAGTGGGGACCATAAAAAGCTTCGAAGAAAGCGACATTTCAAATAAGCGGTTTTGTTACAGCACGTTGTTACATTACATAAATTTTCCGCCCACTACAAACTGGCACCTACTATGACTCCACCGTCCTCTCCCACATTTCCCCCTCACGCTTCGGGTATAACTGCCCTGACTGTGAAGTTTCTGCCACCACTGCCCATCTCGTTTTCCTGTGCCCTCAACACCCTGTTCCTCTCCCTTCCCCAACCCCCGAGCGTTGGGAATGCGCGCTGGTCAGCTCGTACCTGCAGGAGCAGATTCCATTTTCGCATTTTTATTCTTTTATTCTATTTTACATACACACTCATTAATGTTCGGACCTTCAGCCACATGCCTATTGCCGTATCCCGGAACAAGATACGTTTAAAAAACAACTATGGGCAACTCAGTCAAGCAAAACATTTGTGAATGGATCACCAGGGCGGCACTCTCGTGTTTGTCTGTTTTGAAAACGTCCGTTTTGCAGCCGTTTTATTGTAACGTACTGCCAGTTGTAGGCGGGATTTGGGTTGAATTTTGCGCAACTGTTCTTGTAAACACATATTAAGCTGCTAAACCTATTTTAAACTATCGTTTACGTGTTTATTGTTCCGCCAGCGAACCAACAACAAACAAGGCGACGAAAAATCGTCTGCTCCAAATCGTCCACTCCAAGAAGCCGCCGCTCATAGCTCCGCCGTGCTTGCATGGCGTCACATCCGGGTGTTCCCTTTTAGCCCATGAGAGCTTGCTCAAAACGGACACTTTTGAAGCGGACACAAAACGGACAAAACACGAGAATACCGCCCCAGATCACAGCATCAATGACGAAGTAAACAGCTTTTTAGAAAAGTTTTATACATTTCATAGCATGAATTAATGCTACGAAATATATAGTATTGAATTAAATACTATATTGACGGGTAAAATGCAGGCACTCCAAGAAAATTCAGCGCCACTCAGCGCCACTCAGCGCCACTGTTTGGCCATACACTCCCGCTCAACCAACGCCGTCGCGTTGTGGAAGCGTAACTCATGGAAAGAGTTACTTTGTAGCACTCCTGTGATACATCAAATCATTTCAATATTTGCTTAGTTTGCTCTACTTGGCAAGCAAGCGCGTGTCTGTTACCGTGCGTGCTAAGCAATTTTAAACTCTTTCAAAAGCCTCACCACCGGCTTGATAATGCGAGTAATGGTTTTCAGTGAGGCCTTTGCGTTGCTGAATTATGCTCTATAAAATGGTGAAAGTAGAGGGCAAGTAAAATTCCAGGGAACGCGGCGGCCGCTTTTCTGATGGAGGCGAAAAGCGAAAACGCCCGTGTGTTACAAATTTCGCCGCACGTTAAAGATCCCCAGGTGATTAAAATTAATCCGGAGCCCTCCACTACGGCGCGCCGCATTGTCTGTTTAGAGTCGGCACGTTAAACAATATGATCAATCAATCAATCAATCAATCAATCGAAATTCCAGGGAAGTTAATTAACCTGTACCACCTCACGAGCGGAAATTGCGGCTCCGCGGAATGACAATTTCAGCCCTTTTGTCCAGAATGAGTTTTCGTTCAGCACTCACCGGTTATGGCCACGAGAGAAGCCAGAATGCCGTTGATGAGCTTTATCACAGAAAATTTCCTCCTATTCACCGCATAGCTGAAAGCACAAGGAATATTTAGGACGATCGAAATAAGTGCATGGAAACAATCAATTATCTATCAAACATCTGTGGTGTTGAAACTGTATTGGCAGCTGCTGAGTCCTTATTACACCAGCTACGTTTGGTGTGGTAGAGTTCACAAGCTGTGGTTAAGGTAAATACAACCGGTGGTATTTTTGGTTTGGACGTCGAGACACAATCCCTAATGCCCTAGTGTGATGCACGGCTATAGGGCGAACCTACTCCGTACGGATAAAAACAACGCAGTTTTTTATGCGTTCAGATTGGGGTTTTACGCACCGAAGCTACACATGGTATTTGAGGCGCGCCATGGGCAAAGGTTACGTTTTAATTCCGGCCGCCTGTAGATACTTAACTCTCCTGTGCGCTCTTGCAATACAGGTAATGCATCTTTTACGCACAAGCTCAAGGTATATGATTAAACGCTTATATCCGGCATCAAATGGATAACATTATGGGCAGTCCTATAATGACCACCCTCCTCTTTTAGAGATTACGACTCTTGGCATACATGGTAATATAAGAGCTTCAGAATGAGGAAATCGCTTTCAATCGTAGTTGCTGTAAACAATGATTAGAGCAGTGACGTCTGAGGTAGAATTAAGAGCAGTTCCCACCTGAACAAAAGGGCTGTAATGCCGCCTCCAACCGACGAATTGATTGTAACTATAGCGGATCTGCAATGAAGGAATGGTATAGGTATAAGCCAAGGCATAAACGCACAAGCACTCTCAAGCTAGAGAGGTATACAATAATCACCTCGGTCTTGCCGCGCACCCAATCAAAGGGATTGACCAGGGCCCGTATAGTAATGTAACCGACAATGTAACCGACGGTAGTCACCATTAAAACTACTTAAGCAAGGAGCCTTACCTTAAATTTTGTAGTATCCGAGGGTTTCGGTTTTGGTTTCGGTTTTGATGTCAACTGATTCTACCACCAGGGAGCTAACCCCATGCTATATATATGACGTCACTGAATAAATTATTCTCTATGGCTTGACTCTTCGACCCTAGCGTACGTCTCCTGCTTCGCCCTTCGGGGCCGTCGCCGACGCGACACCACAAACTTATTAAAGTAAACTTCGTCTCAGTACGTGGAACAGTCAGAAGAGCTTGCAACTTTGAATGTATACTTTGATGACTTTTTTTAACATTTAACTGTTGCTAACAGATGCGCATCTTATGTGATAGAATCCCCAATTGGACTGAAAAGCTCCGAATCGAAGCAGACAAAGACAAACTAAAACAAACAAAAACAAGGTACTCTTTTGTTAAAATGATATTTCCGTCATGTCTCCCCCGCCCCTACGGAGGGAATCCAGTTATTTTTTGTGCCTGTTGGCTCCTATGTTTATCATTGCGTAGCATTTCTCAAGCTTTGGGCAATCCCCCTCTCTGGGTATGAGCCACTAAACTCAAGTGAAAAAGGATAAAAGCCACTACATTCAGGTGATAAAGGAGAAGAACAACAAGAAGAAGATAATACAACAGCCAGACTGAATTAGACAATTAAATTTTTATCTTTATAAAACTGGTCTGGCGCCATCTCCGCAATGCCCTTTGTACGACAAACTGAAAAATATAGAACATTTCCTTTTTAATTGCCGCATCTTCCTCCCAACGCGACGCACCCATCTGGAGTCAACCTTTAGGCGCCTCCACCTTCCGCTATCTACGTCCGAGGTTGTGTCACTAAGCGCTTCCACCCTAGGAGTTTGCCACAGGGATGTTGTGTCCGCCCTTCACTCTTATGTTTCGGCGACTGGCCGGTTTCCTTGATAGCCAGCTAAGCATTCACATTTATTTAATTTTTATTCCTGAGTCTACTTTCATATTATATAAAAATATTTTCTGTTCTATATTTCCTTTTCTTAATTTTGGGATGTAAAATAATATAGGTCACATCCTGATTAGGTAGAAAGCTTCTTGGCCATTCCCCGCGTGGGTATGTGCCATGGTCTGAGGTAACCAACCCTTCTTGGCCATTCCCCCGCGTGGGTATGTGCCATGGTCTGAGGTAACCAACAAACCAACCAACCAACCTAGACCTAAAACAAACCAAATAAAGCTCAGCGCTAGAGCAGTGGGTTCAGTTTCAAGCAGTGCACAGAATTCTTCAGGCCCTGCCTGCACTAATGCCATGAGGCAGCCTTCCCATGTCACTGCAGTGCACAGAGTCCTTGTAATAAAATACGTAAACCTATCATCTGGGCACTAATTTCACAGGTTCGAAAGTTTTCGCAACAGTAATATTCTAAACATGCAACGAAATGTTCGCTGGATCAGTCGCGAACAACTTATCTGCATACTTCCCTCAAGAAACTCCGACGAGCACACGCCCTACAGGACGCCCACTGTAGTTCAACGCGTTGTTAAGCTGGAGATACAATACGTTGAACGAAAGACGTCTTAACTACGTCTTGAGAATCCAGGCCGAGTTTTAGTGATTTCCCGTTGTGTTCGCGGCATGACATAAATAGGTACCGTATATATTTTGTGCATATGGTGCAGTTTTAGCCCATCTACAATATCAAAATATGCGTGCACATGAGTACGAGCTCAGTTTTGCTAGTTTTGCTGTATCCGAGAGATACATATGCCGGCCTCAATCATTGCAAATCATGCACAAACATGGCAGACGCGCAATACCATGAAGATGACTGTGGCGCCAGTCAACGGCGGCAGTGACCATCACAGTTTTCCGACACGACAAGAAAAGCGAGAGACAAAAGTAAGAGACAGAATGGGCAGAAACAAGAAGAATCTTTATTTACTGAGCCTTGCGGATGGGCAGGTGCGGCCTGACAGGGGTGTCAGGGGTGCGTCCACGGGAAAGGTAGTGGTGAGGGATGATAAGGATTTATGACGGATCACCTCAGTCACGCTTTGGCTTCCTCCTTGTCTTCGTCCTCTTCCTGACTGTCCTCGTCCTCCTCGCTGTCGTCCGAGTCGGTCTCCTCGTCCGAGTAGTCCGATGAGTCCTCCCCTTCGTCCAGGTCATCCTCGTCGCTCGAACTCTCGTTCACGGTCAGCTCGTAGACGCCAGCATCGTGCTTGGCCTCCGTCCGAGCGGCCTGCTTGTTCCCGGGCTCGTTCTGGTTGTCCGAGGACGCGACCTCCGCCTTATCCTCGCCGGACACCGGGCGCGCCTTCAGCAGGTCCTTGCCGTGGGCCTGCTGCCCCTCGATGTGGCGATCCTCGGCGAGACCCTTGGCGTCGCCTTGCTCATCCTTGAGGAACGTCGCGGCCAGGTCCCCGTTGTCCTTGGACTCCTGCTGCGGAACCTCGTCGATTCTGTCGGGCGCGGCGGCCATTGCGACGGTTTTTCCCTGTAGCTGAGAGTCTTCTGACTGGCTTGCGCGGTTGTGAGCGGAACGACCTGGCAAGAGCTCCGCGGCTGCGTCCGATCTACGGGGCCCTAGGCGTAAACCTAGAAAGGAATGCCCTTCCACGCGGGTCGCTTACATCGAATGTTCCAGCGTGGCGGCCGAGACCGGTGCACGAGCAAGCCGATTCACGAGAGCGATACCGATGACGATGATCATGATTTCGGGGGCCTTACTCATCATCATCATCGGTACCGACGTTGAGCCGTTATGATTCAGCTTGCGCCACTGGTTTATTATACCACGATGCGATTGTGAGCAACAGGAGAGAACGGTTGTTTCTGTGCCTGATTTCGCTATAATGCGGCATCAGTAAATGCCCCCTTAGTACCCTTACGGAGAATATGATGTTGGCGTGACCCAGGGATGATCCCAGAAATGGCCGACGTTTCAGAGAGAATGAAAGTAAAGGAAGGAAAATTGCGTTGACTTGGGTCTGGGATGCGAACCAGCGGCCTGCGGAATGCAAGCGACCCTAACACCTTCCTTAGTCCTGTCTGCCGCGCTGTTTTTAAACGATATAACTAAAGGTAGACCTAGTGGGTTTCCGGCTTAGAAACGTGTATTAGAGACACGCACTGAGAAATTAGAGAGTGTATCAGAGAATCAGTGTATTAGAGACACGCCTATACGTGAGTAATTTTAGCATGCTAATTACTGAAGTAGCAAAGCAATTTAACGCCAATAAGGTGTATTTTAAGCTTACAAGGAAGAAGAAAAAGAAGACGATCCCCCTCCGCGGTTACTCACCATTATCTATAAAGGAAAAGAAGAAGAAAACAAAACAGAACGAAAACGACACACAGTGAAAAAAAAAAGTTTATGCGATGGTAATGAGAGGACGCAACCGCACCCCTGGAGGCTAACAGGAGAAATTTCAGCATGATATTTGCCAAAGTGTCAGAGCATGTTTTCGCTAATAGAGTACGGTATAACAGGGGAAATTGGCCAGCCCCCTCAGTCGTAGTAACCGAAAGAGGAAGAAAAACGTCGCGAAGGCAAAATGATAATGATGATGATGATGAAGATGATAGTGAGATGACTGAATCTCTACTGCACACGTTTATGCTGTCACTGCTGTCTCTACTGCGATGAATTTTAAAGCGCCTATCTCAGCGGTAGCGGTGAAAAGTGGTCGCCCACATAGGAACGCGTCAGAACAATTAGATGCTAGGGAACACAAAAGTACCGCACGATGAGCGAAGATACAGCACCTAGCTGCACTAAAACCACCACCGGCCGACACCACCGCTCAACCGCTACGACCCGAAGATACAGCTGATCCCTCAGCTGATTACGGGGACGTTATTGTAACAGAAGAAAACGCAATTACGATAGACCTACCATTAGGCATAAAAATTTGATAGCTTGAAGAAAAACGTAATTTTTTTCGCATACCCACGCGGAAGCAGTTTTCAGTATCTTTCTGTTTGTTTGTTGTTATTCTTTTACACAACGTAAGTATGTAGGATGCCCAGAGGCTGTTTATCCCTTGTTGCTGGACTCTGCGGGCAACAGTTATTAAATATTTATGCTCAAAGAGGCATGCTGTATGGGCTTTTATTTCCTCACTCCAGCGTTTCTTCTTTCATTGTACGTTGCGTAAAATAAACAAGAAAGCAAAGAAATTTTCTCTCAAGTTGAGAAGTCGTCATTATTTACATGTAAAAGCGAAAGCAAAGCGGCGTTCGCCCTCACCTTGCCGCGTACTTCCACTTGTGGCCGGAAACGCCGAAAGTGCTGCCGCAGTTGAAGCCTAACCAGCCCCACCTGCAGTGTGACAAGGCGCTCTTTATTGGTGCTAAAGTTAAATCACCAATTACAATAAAATATCAAAAATGCATACATAGGCGAACAGAAACCAAGAGGATAAATTAGTATTTGTTGTTATCAGTAAACCGAAAATATACTCTTTAAATATCAGGAAATCTAAACTCGAGGCCTGAAAAAAAAGAGGGCTCAGAAAGATATTGTTATTATTGTAAATCAAAACTTACATTTATGATTAAACGTCATCAAGTTCAAATTCGATGCGTGATAAAGGAACAAGACATTTTTGTGATTTTTTTTTTCAAGTTTAACGCATAAAGAGCTGCGGAATAATATAGACCACCTTAGCCTCGTCAGCGTGCGCAGAAAGCTCGTTTGGTGGCTAAGGCGTTGCGCTGCTGAGCACGAGGTCGCGGGTTCGATTCCCGGCCGCGGCGGCCGCTTTTCTGATGGAGGCGAAAAGCAAAAACGCCCGTGTGTACGAGATTTCGCCGCCCGTTAAAGATCCCCAGGTGGTCAAAATTAATCCGGAGCCCTCCACTACGGCGCGCCTCATCGCCTGCGTTGCGTCGGCGCGTTAAACACCACAATCAATCAATCAGTCAATCAATCAGAAAGCTCGTTTGGGCGAGTGCTTATTTTAAAATCGAGGCTTTGACGGACGCCCGTCTATTCTGGAACGATCATTGAAAACAGCCAAGACGCTGACAACTAGAAAAAAAATAACACAATGACCGGCAGATAAAGGCAATGTGACTGTCTTAATGAACAGGAGTGATTACGACGAAAAAATACACGCGCTGCGTTCTTATGAAGACACGTGTACCCGCCTTGACAAAGACCACACGTCAAAATTGCAAAAGTAATTATCAGAAGCTACTTGCTCACGTCTTCCGGGTCACTCCAGCCCAACGTAAGTCACTTTTCTGCAAGCTCTTATGCACAATGGATCGGCCCCAGCACTTTACGGTGTTCCCAAAATTCACAAGCCCGGTACCCCCTTACGACCCATCACGGATTTCGCCTGGTTCCCCCTCTACAAGCTTTCTGTCTACTTGCATTGTTTGGTGCCTCAATCAGAGTCACACTTACGTTCAGAATTCAAGCCATTTCATTGAGAAAGCCAAAGACCTCTCGCTGGATGATGGCGAAATCAGATGTCGTTGGATGTGTGGCCACTCTTTACCAGTGTACCAATTGATTTGGCTATGCAGGTATGATAAGACGTGGATTCGGGCCACACTCTCTCGAAAAGAACGCCCATCGACGTGCGGACTTTGTTAGGCTTTTATTCTTCTGTATATCGTACACGCACTTCGTTTTTAGGGATTTTTTTTTTACAAAGAACATCACAGTACAGCCATGAGGACTTCAATTTAGGTTATAGCCGCCAATTTGACAAAGGAGTCTGTAGAACGACGAGCGCTTTTGTCCTTCGCTCCAGCCGCGAAGATTTTCTTTCGCTACATTGACGATTGTTTTTGAATAACTGAATAAGAAGATTTGGACTCGTTTACGTACAAACTGCATTGAAAAATCGTTTCAGATTACAGTTGAAAAAGCAAGCAATGGGGAGTTACCCTTCATGAACGCTCTTAGAAGCACTCAAAATAGCTCCGTCGCAGGCGGCGCTGCACCTGCCGGCGGATCGCGCACGCATACAGCCATGAAGCGGAAGTGACGTTGCGGCCGGCCCTGGGATTTTTTCTACGACCAAGCCAGGAGGACCCGTCGAGCCCCGCCTGGCGCGCTTCTCCTAGGTATGGCTGCGGCGTTGCGCGCTGGGTTCGCTCCGGCCGGCCGGCCGGACGGCCGCGTGCGGCCGCTCGTTCGCCTACTGGGCCGGCTGGAGCGTCCCTTCGGCCGGGCCGTAATGGCCGCGCTCTTCTCAATTTCGGTTTCAAAATCTCAGATTTTTTATTGTCGTTTGCGCCGCGGGTAATCGCATTTCAGCTGTCATATTTTGTATCCTGCAGTATTTTTGCGCAGACTATACGAAAATAACGTTTTCAAGAGGTTGAAATTTTGAGTGCAGTTGGCCTTTAAACTTCAAGACGGTGCACCCTGCAGCGAACAAGAGGTCCGTGTCCGTGCTGCCTTTTTTAGTGCAACGTGCCTGCACCGTTTGTACCACGGCTGCTGACTCGGCTGACGTCCAACGCGAACGTCATGACCTGTCTGCAACCGGTTACCCAGATACTTTTGTGACTTCTGTAGAACACAAGTTTAATCGTGCTTCTGCAGCCCCGTAAAGATGTTTAAACAGAATCAGCATACGCGCCTGGAGTGAGTGAGACTTTGACCCGTGTTCTGCGCACGTACGACGTGTAACGTGGCCTGTACGTGTTTCTGCCCAAAAGCTATAAAACGCTTTAGGGACGGTGAAAGACAGATTACCTAAATAGATAACCTTAAGAGACAGATTACCCGGTGTTGTGTAGGAAGTGCCACGCGCGAATTTCGAAATACGGTTAAAAGAGCATTGTAATGATGTTAAGAAGGAGACAGCGTCCGCTAATGCCCTCGCGGAACATGCATATTCTTCTAACCATGAAAGAGACAGGGGCAAGGCCTGAGTTGTCGCTACTAAGAAGGACTTTGCCTTCTAGGCTGCATCTTGAATCCTTAATTATACAGACAACGAAAAGCACATTAAACCGCTCAGGCGGAAATCTGCTTCAGCCTAGTTAAACTCTTACATTTCTTTCTTAGCTTTCAGTGTGAACGAGGGTCTCGTTCAGTTGGCCGATACATCATTCTATCATTTTCTTTTTTGGTCGGCGTCTTTGTCATGTCTTCGAGTTCTTATTTTAGGGGCGAAGCCCCGTAGGGGCTGGGGCTGTTGGCGTCATCGTCGTCGTCATCGTCGTTCGTCTCATGTAGTCACGTTACTAAAACGCCGGGAAACTCGTTTACGCCTTGCGCTAGAGCGTAACGTGTACTAAAAAAACACCGGGACACTCGTTTGCGCCTCGCGCTGGAGCACTTCGTAACGCGTACTAAAAAAAAAACACCGGAACACTCTTTTACGCCTTTCGCTACAGAGCTTCGTGCTTCAAAGGCAAGAGACTTTTACAGCAAAGCTGTATACCTATACCCCCCAGCGGTTTCATCTCCGTTGGCAAAAACGCCAAGACGCCAAGGATACCCTTATACACTGCATGCTGCGCCCCTCAGAGGCGCTTGATGTGCCTTGTGCCCTCCCATTGAGTAAAGTCTTTCCTGCAGTGCGTTTTTGCGTACAGTCGCCATCGGGGAGACAAAGAAAGCTTCGCTTTAAAATGGCGTTCGAACTATAAAACTCGCGTCATTTTAGACAGACGAAAACGAAACTGAAGGTCGCGGTGCACTTTTGTAACTCCACCGTTCAGGAAGTGCGAGACGCGTGTGACGAAGTGATTTCTATTGTATTTATGCTTACCTGTTGTGAAACCATGTTATTATTGTTTGCCTTGTTGTGAAACACTTTTTTTTCAAAAGACAGGAAGTCGTTTTGAAGTCCTAAAATGTTAAACGGTGTAATTTTTACCTTGCAAATGAACATTTAGAGATTAAAATAACGAAATGTACGTGAAACGTTTTTACAACACGTCTTCTCAAAACTAGCTAAATGAATGCAATTCATAGTTACGATAGCTCAAAAAGGTGTTCTGATAATTTACGATTCACAAAATGACTTCACCCGACAATGCAGTAGCAAGTAAAAGTCGCCCCCAGCAAAAATTTTTTTCAGCGCAGGGAATGAGACAAGTGCGTAAGAATAAACAAGAAACATTTTGTACTTTAAGAATTCAGGGTCTACGAAGAGTATATAATGCAGGAGATGTTCGGCGATCTCCGGTATTTACTCTGCATGTTGAACACGTCTCAGCTTGGCTAGCGTCATTATAATCGCCGCTCCACGGTTCGCCGTTTTCCGGACGGCAAATGCGGTGAAAGGTTCCCTTGAATAATTTATTGGTAACGCTGAAATAAAACCCGCCGTACGCATTTCCCGCAGTAGTGGAACCTGGGGCTCGCGTGTATAAGGCAAAGGGTATTCACAGCCGCAGTAACCTCGCTGACGCTGACGTCAGTCTTAACGCTCTGGCGTCATACGTAATAGCAACGCCGGGTTAGTTCCATAACGGTAAGCAATAATGTATACAGTTGCGCTCACTGGGGCCTACAATGCTTATTACTATTCATAGCTTTATACAAGTTATTCTGGTACGTGGAGTTTAAGATCAAGTGCACATTAAGAGCCCAATGTCGTAATGCATCATTATTGATACTGACGTTTATGCCAGTAGTCATTATTTTGACAATATAGTAGCCTGAATACTAATGAGCGTTGCAGGTCATAGTGAGCGCTACTGTACCAACTGTTCCGCGGCACGGGTGAAGGATTGATGCCTGAGGTTCCGTGCTGCAGTTGTCTGGTACTTAGACTTTTACGTTTGCGTTGTGAGGTACAGAAGAACTTACAAGAAATCGTCCACAAACATCCTACAACGCATATGCATGAATGCAGTAGCAACTAAAATCAATTTGGGAATAATGAGCTCGGCAAGTCCCAAGAACAGTGACTGGATCACTCTTTGTAGTGGAATGCGTAGTAAAATAAGAATTAGGAGAGTCTTGAAAATCAGTTTAATTAGAATGCTCCCCAAGTATATCATAGAATCACCTGCACACAGCACTCAGTAGACTAATAGCCCCTTTGCGAAGATATAGCTTAATAATGTTTATCCCAACTTTTTTCTTTGATTAATTATCGGCTCCAATAAACGTTGTTCTCCCCCCCCCCCCCCCCCCCCCCCTTCTTTCCTCGCCCAATGTACGAATGCCTCCCGCACAAAATTTCTGGACAGGTATTTTATCTGTTTAATCCCGCTCCTGGTCTCCGGTCAGCTGTAAGGCTAAGGCACAGTCGGGAACATCTGCGGGACGTGCTTTGACCTACCAAAGTCCAGTAGCCCCGGATGCGCGTACGGAAAAGATAATATTCCAGGTGTGAAGCATTGTTTTAGAACACAAATCAAGTGCTCCGCAAGCGCAGGTCTTGGAGATACGTATTTTGATTGCAAAGATTCCGAAGACTTTTGTCTCCGACAGCACTAGCTGCTCTGTGTATTTCTTTGGGGCACGGGACGTAGCTTGCAGGGGCATTGCTATAATAATTCAACGGTCTCGTCCTGTCTACACATGGTTAGCTCATGGTGGGCCAGTTTTTTCAAGGTACGGAGGAAAAGAGAAAAGAGGCATAACGTTCAACGGTAGGGTGACTTCTGAAGATGCCAGCGTTCCGGAGGTTGGGGGGTCGGAGCCAGAACACCCCATGAGATTTTCTGGAATCCTCCTTTCCGCAATTCCGGGCTTTTTTTTTTTCGCCCATGCTATACACAACGCATAGATATATCAAAATGCAAAAAAGAGATGTAGGAAAGGTATCGGTCTGTTAGCAAAAATTGTTTCTCGGAGTCCTTTGTGCCATATTTTATGATGATACTACCATGAATAAAGCAACTAACCCTTCGGTTTCATCAAGGACGAAAAATGGCTGAGGTATTGGTTGGACTCAGGCTCTCTTCTTCTTTCTTTTTTTTACCGGTGTCGCAAAACATCTTTCGAAAAAAAAAAATTTCTGGGCACGCCACTGCCAGGGCACCATTATGTATATATATGTAATGGTGCCCTTTGTCATTGTCCAGAGCCTGGCGTAATAAGAGTGCACCGACCATAGCATGAACATGCCGACGAGCGCGTTGGTTGGCGAGCCCATGGGTGGCGGCTCGGGGCCGCGGTCGTAGCGGCCGTGCCGGGGCTTCAGCATGGCGGCCGCCACCAGGGAGGAGGCCCCGCCCACCAGGTGGACGGCCGCGCAGCCGGCGATGTCCACCACGCGCAGCTTGTTGAGGAAGCCGTGCTGGCCCCAGACCCAGCCGGCCGGCAGACAGAACACCACCGTGTTCAGGAAGGAGAAGATGCAGTAGGCCACGAAGTTGCACCGCTCCGCCATGGCACCCGACACGATCGTCGTCGCCGTGGTCGCGAACGACAGCTGCGGTGGTGGAGGCGCACCGGCGTCAGATTATGACGCGCGTGGCTCTGCTTTGAGAGAAAAATTGTTAATAGTACGTACGGCTGTCACAAGAAACCAACACTAGTAAAGATCCGCAGGTGGTCAAAATTAATCCGAAGCCCTCCACTATGGCGCGCCTCATCGCTTGCGTAGCGTCGGCGCGTTAAACCCTACAATCAATCAATCAATCAATCAATCAATCAATCAATCAATCAATCAATCAATCATCAATCAATCAATCAATCATCAATCAATCAATCAATCAATCAATCAATCATCAATCAACACTAGCAATAGAAAGTGTGTGGCAGGTGCTTTGGGGTCAAGCAGGCAACTTTAGAGAGAACACGAACGTGAAGTATAGCTACGCGTTCTAGCCGTCGTCCCAATGTCCTGAGAATGAGACGTGTGGGGTACTTTCTTATGGGCCTTGTATTAAAGAGACCCTGAAACACTTTTTTTAACTCTTTCTAAATCCTAAATGCTTGAGAACGTAGTCAACAAACACATCCAGTATTTAGAATAGGGGGTCCCACAGTACTTCAGCCAAAAATTACTGCTCTATGCCCATCAAATAACTGGAAATCTTCAAAAAATTTTTCCTGTCTTCCCTAATCTTGGCCTCCTCCGAGCGCTCGAATTACGTCATTACAGTCTTAGCAGCCATTGGCCGGCTTCTTGTCAGTTGCAGCAATGAACATACTCGATGATCACTTCTAAAAAAACCGCCACAAAAGCAAAGCAGTAGCAGGAGGCGGATCTACTTCCATGACCAAATCACGCAGTGCTACTCCGTTCTGGCGATAACTGCAGCTCTCACAATTCTTCCAGACGCGAAGGAAAGAGTGAAAGCGTTTATCGGAAGTGTTGTAGAGTTCCTTTAATGCATGCTACGCTCTCAGGGGGGAGTGTGTCTCCACGCCATTGAGACGTAAGCGCTCACGACTGCGTTTCCAGCTCCTTTTATAAAAGGGTACTGTTCCGTGTACTTCTTTAGGACAAGCAGCGGTGGAGACCACGATTACTTACAATAAGCTTATCTTCGGTAACTAGACACCAACAGGAATGCTGCTGTGAAGAAAAAAAAACTGCTTTGTTAACCGTATTATACGCGTCCATAGCAGCGATTTAACGTTCCGAAGCAAACACGTGTGTATCCTTCAGCAAAGCGAAGTTGGTTAACAGCAGGTCGCCAGGGTTACTAATTTATGGCAAACTGAAACTCCAGCCGAAGGCGTTTTTTGGAGGGCGAGTTTGAAGGGCTGTGAAGGGAGTGAGGGGCGGGATATAGGCGTTACATGACATTAAAAACAAGGAATTCGCGAAACGCCTTCATTTACGTGTTTCCAATCGACTCCCGGGTGAAATTAACTATACCGCCAGAATTTTTCAAGGCTGCCGACAAATGTATTTGCTGCGTTACCGTACCGAACGTAAACAAAATAATTCTCCCGCTGGTGCAGCGAACGCAGACACACAAGCCAAGCCACTGCGATCCTATTCGCAACGATTCGCAACGGAACTCCTCAGGACCAACTCCAACCATAAGGTACTACATCTCAATCTTTAGTAGCCAGATTGTAAAAGAATAATTTACGATATCTAGGAAGCCACCTGCGTAATCTAGCCACACTGCCGCTATTACTATGATGGTGAGTGAGCCGGTGCAACTTTTTCTGATTGCTTTCACGCGATGATCCGCATCATACTGAACAGAAAGGGGGGGGGGGGGGGGGGGGTGGGGGGAGGTTAGGCAGGTGATGGCCGTGTAAAAAGGCAAGTGTGCGTACCTGGAAGATGTATGTGGCAAAGACGACACCCATCTCTTTCTCGTCGCTGTCCAGGAGAACTTTCCGAAGGCGATGAACTGGTTGGTGCCGCGATCTGTGCCGAAGCTGAAGCCATAGCCGAACATCCAGTAGCCCAAGCCGCCGAACACTACGTCCACCGCGTTCTTCACCATGATGTTCACCTCGTTCTTGCGCGTCACGCAGCCCGACTCCAGGAGTCCGAAACCTGCGACACAATGACCGTACATAGCACATCCGCACGTCATCAAGAAGACTGCTTAGAGATGGGGCTAAGTGCTAGCAGTAGCGCATAAATATTTAGTTTTTAATTCTGTCTGCGAGATATTGCCTTGTGGCACACGGGTTCTAACAAGTTCTCAGCATTTCACTCGTTTCGCGCACGTATGCGAGCAGCTTGCTCGCTTGATGATACTCTCTGAAGTGACTTTTCCAGACAATTCGTCAGTCACTCCGGTACTAAATGTACAAGGGGATAGCTTTTAATTGGACAGCATGACGCAGAGACACCAGCTTCCGTCATTTTGCGCTCTGCGTCCGAGTATCTTGGTGCCGGCTCCACCAGGCCTTTGCATCTCTGCGCAATTTCCGTCAATTTACGAACTGTCCGCATCCCGACATTAACTCCCGCGAGCATATCAGGAGGAGGGCGAGGCCTCCTCGTTCCGTTTTGATCGCGGAGAACTCTCCTCCTGACGCTTGACCTCCTCAGCATTAGGTCACCTGGTAAGAACAAGGAGGGGCAGGGTTTGTCTTGCATCTTATCCTTCCTCCTCCTCCACCATATTTGCAAACAAACAAACAAACAAACAAACAAACAAACAAACAAACAAACAAACAAACAAACAAACAAACAAACAAACAAACAAATGAACAAACAGACCAACAAACAAACAAGGAAACTAAGAATGAGGAAACCAATAATGAGAAAATTCAGGATAAAAAAAAAGAAACAACAGCACCTTTAGCGAGCTGAACCAAGGGACAACAGAAAAGCCTTTTCACGCACGAATTACATTCTTTGTTTACTTTCATAGTATCCCTGCCCGAATAACATTTATTTTCTGGGGTCAAAGAAACACTGTGTCATCCCTTGATTTCTTAACACCCATCATTTTTTCTGTTGCAGTGGTAGATCAAAGGTTTTCCCGCAACAAGGCTAATGTATGGCCTCCATGAACCTGCTCTTTTACGAGCCGCTGCATCCTTTCCCAAACATCCGGCTGCATGGCTGATGGCTTATCGTTGTTTTGTTTATTCCTTCGTGTCAATGCGGGTTGCCCCGGTTACCAAACACCTAGCTCGTGGTTTTACGACGGCGACACCGGGTGACGTTTATGCAGATTACGCCTAGCGGTCTTGGCATATGGCCACGTCCTTCGTAAAGGTGCTGGAGGAAAGTGAGCCCTTTGTTTATTCTTGATACCTCGCACACCGCGTGGGAAGTTCTGACGTAAGAAAAAAAGACAAGAAAGGAACTCAGGCGCAGCTTTTCCTCCGCCAGGCGGAGTGGTGACACTGCCATTCGTGTGCGTTATGAGTCTTTGAAGCTATAATATCTTGGGCAACGAGCCTTGAAGATGTGAGAAACGAGCGAACTTGTCAATGTTATTTATTGTGAGTTAGTCCGATCCCCGATTCCCCACTCTTATCCCCATGCAGACAAAACACAAGTTTGGTTCATTCGAAAGGTTGCCTCGTTAGAATCATACTGACACCACTTTTAAACGCACACTTCGCTCAAATAAACTACATAATAAGAAAAAAGGGAATGGCCATGCGACCGACTAGCTCATTTCCCGCAACAGAACCTATGATATAATATGTACCCAGCTGTGCGATTGGTTGAGACCGGCAAAAAGCAAACGCAAATTAGGCAGAGCTTATAAGCTTGCCGAAAAAGCTATTTGCACGTAAATGTATTGCATATTCATTTTACAGCAGTAAGAATGGTGGGGTAAGCAATGAAAGTTACAAAAATACACGTAAACATAGAAGTACCGATGCGCACTGCTGTTGGTACTGGGCGCACTATGCTTGTTTTAGCTGCACAGCAGTCCGGCGCTTTGGAGTTGTCTTACACGACACTGGGCGATTGGCGTATATAAGCGACATTGGCCCTGTTTGTCGAGCGTACCTCATGTTTCACGAAACGATTACTTTCTACCGCATCAAGAACAAGCCAGGTGCGAATACGGTCAAGAACAAAGCAACCGTGGACAACGGTACGCGGTTCAGTTTGGTAGCGCCATCTGGGAGGACTGACGGTGAGCAAGGCTGCAGAGCCTAATGACGTTCGTTTGAATGCCCGCCTTTGTGACTTCATGGCAGACGTCACAAAAACATGATTTGGCGGGAGAATCAAAATTTAACCTAAATTGAACTATTTCTCTGTGAATACGGCATCGCTTGTTACCGGACAAGCGTGGGGGCACTATCAAACACGAAATCTTTCGAATAAAATTAACTTGTATTTTGTCTGCATGGCTCCTTTAAAAGCATGGACCATGACTACCGTGCTGACAATACTTTGGTTGGCTGTAGAATGCAAACTATACGTCAAATGTGTATGTACTCCTGCACGTGTTTTACATCGGAGATTTGGGCAGAAATGTAGAGAAAGGGTTAGATCTTACTGCACTTTATTTACAAATAGTGACGTTCTCAAGCGCGGTTTTAAACCCCGCTTAAAGCTGCATAAAAACTGTAAATAAAAAGGTCCCATCAAGAGGCCAGTTACAATATGCAATTGCTGCATTTAGCTTGTATTTCTTATACTGCTGATGTAGAGCAGTACGTAACGTGCGTAATATGGGACGCTGTATGTAACGCACCATGTAACGAGTGATATAAAGTTCCGCGACCATGGTACACCAAGGGACAATCACTGCAAGGTGCCTCATATATATTACGGTAGTTTCCGCATCTATTTGCATTGAGCGTAAATTTATTAACCCCACGTATCACTTTTAGGCTTAGTTCTCCGAAGGTCTAAAACAGTGTATCGGGGCTGTTAGCCAGTCGGCAGCAGTCTGGCCATCACATGGGCCAGTTCGACTCCAGCTGCATTTTTGGCGGTGCTTAAAAATTTGCGTCCGCGAAATTTTTGAGCCACGAAGTCGGCAAATCCATCTAAGAAATGCTCTCACAGTTTCCAATAGGCTCATTTTAGCGTGGTGCCTTCATGCTACGGAATGGGAACGGCAACATTGACGCTCAAGGGCGTAACGACACAAAAATTTGTGCCGAAACTTTCTATTGGGGAATTGTCATACCGATACCGTTTCTCCAGAAACGATGACTTCTGCCCTTGCGTCCAAGGCTACCTTGGAGATTTTCAGCGATCTATGTGGGCTGTTGCGCCGCAAAATTACGCGCACTTCACTCCATAGACACGCTCGGGACCTTTAGGATGCCTGACGGGACTTTCCAAGCATGACGAAGCGGTTTGTTCACCGCGTGCGGGTTAAATGTCGCTTTCACAATTTATTTTCGATTCAAGATGAAACAGGCCGCTTCCCCATTCTGCACTCTTTGTGACGTGCGCGAGGACTCGAACCACGTATTATGTGTGTGTACGCGGTACAGAGCAGCTAGAACGTCCCTTATGGGTGTCCTTGGGTCTTCCGCTTTCTGGAGGACTAACTCTAAGTGGCATGCTAGGCCCTTGGTCTAACTCTAAACGAGAGCATCTCGAGCGACAAAGGCTCTATTGTCTTTCCTGCGAAGCACAGGACTTGATCAGACTCTTTAAACAGGACTCTATTAATGAGCGCATAATCTTCATCACAGCCATTATCATCATCTCTTCATCGATTTCATTTTTTCATACATATGGTGTAGCAAGCTAGGCGCCTTGGCCAGGCTAACCTCACCAGTATAATTAAAGACTATTCTCTTTCTCTGTCATATCGTGCGTGGCATTCATAATGAAATCGTCTTCGCCACGCTTCCTTCTGAGGCGTCTTTTCTGCGGCGTTGCAGGTCTCTAGCTAAGCGCACGGCAAAAAAAAAAAAAAAAAAAAAGACGCAGGAAAATATTCTTACGCACACCACGTGGTGCTCTTTTCCACCAACACGCTGCCGACTCGTGATCTCTGAAACTTACGGCGTGATGGTTGAACAAACTTTGGACAATCAGGCCCATTCCCAGAACGCGGTTCCTTCGACCACGTGACCACTCAGGGGTTACCTCTCGCGGGGCTGCACTGACTTGTTTTTTTTTTTGTTTGTTTTGTTTTTGGCTGGGCTCTTTCCGGCACCGCTTTTTTTTTTTTTTTGGCCTATTTTCAATGCACATTTTAAAATTAGAGATGACTGCGAGGTCCCCACTTTTCCCTCACCGCCCAACAGGCCTACATCCTCCGCCGACCACAGACCGAAACATACTTTAACCACATCATTCTATCCCACATTTCCCCTTCTCTCTTTCCACCCGACTGCCCCCATTGTCACATCCCTCTCAACACCTACCACCTCGTCTTCTCCTGCCCCCAACATCCACATCCCCACCCCTCCCCTTCCCCTGAGCAGTGGGAGTCCGAGCTGACCAGCTCCGCACCGGAGCGCCAGGTCGCCCTGGTGCGGCGCGCACTGGAGGCAGCCCGGACTAGAGGCCTCCTAGACTTAGGAGGCTAACCACGCCCTTATACCCCTTCCCTTTAAGCTCAATAAACGTTTTGCCACCACCACCACCAATCGTAATTAGCTCACAGCGAAGTTGTAGACGTTACAGAATCACTGTCCGCTGTCCATACCTGGGTAAAGTTGGCCTGGCTCACTCAAACTCACTCACATTTTTTTTTGAATCCCCACTCACTCAAACTCAGACTCATTACTGAGCAACACATTTGCGCTCACTCAAACTCAAACTCACAGCGAGCTCAAAACTCAGAACCCACTCGTACTCAGAACTCAAAATGTACTCAGAACTCAAATAAACTCAG
This sequence comes from Haemaphysalis longicornis, assembly GCA_013339765.2. Lineage (NCBI taxonomy): Eukaryota > Metazoa > Arthropoda > Arachnida > Ixodida > Ixodidae > Haemaphysalis > Haemaphysalis longicornis. The sequence continues at coordinate 62,140 of JABSTR010003231.1, read as the reverse complement.
AACTCAAAATGGACTCAAATCTCAGAATGTACTCAGAACTCAAATGGACTAAAAACTCACTATGTACACAGAACTCAAAATGGACTCAAAACTCACTATGTACTCAGAACTCAAAATGGACTAAGAACTCAAATGGAATCAAAACTCAAAATGAATTCGAAACTCAGAATGGACTCAGAACTCACTCGGGCTCAGGCGTACTCAAACTCAGTCGGACTCAAATTCACTCAAGCTCAAACTCACCATGCCACACTAGCCTCACGCTCACTCAAACTCAAACTCACGCTTTGAGTTCAAATGAATCTGAGTGAGTGGACTCATGAGTGGACTCATGGACTCACTCGCCGACCTCTGCCGCTGTCAACACAGGACCATCTACGGAGCGAGTGTGGTTACAGAAACCGTCTGTAACTGTTGTTTAACGAGACTATCCTGAAGCAAATTACATGACAATAGCCGCTAACACGGCTCTAAAATTACGCCCAAGAAAGAAACCGAAGCTAAATGGAGTCATCGTAAAGACAACCGTCAGTCAGCTCTGCTGTTTTAGCAGACCTCCCACTAGGTGGAACTGGCTTTAGTTCTTTTTAGTTCCGTTTAAAAACGACAAGTAAGGACTCACTTTCTTCGGAAGAGCACAGCAACAAATGTTTCTTACTTTTTAGACAGAGTGACTAGTAACGATCTTTAGTTACTCTCGGGCAAGAACGTGCACAACGCAAGCTAGCGAGCATGGTTTTAATCTAGGCTCCCGCCCGTGGACTACCACTATTCCCAAACAATTTATGTGGATTTCCAAAGTTCTTACCAGGAAACGTATCTACACAGAGGGCAGGCAAGAAAGCAAATATTAATTTCTGGTTTAGGTTTAAGTAAGCCCTGGTGAACAGAGACGTTCTCATTATTTTTTTTACTCTTTTCAACACCTTCTGCCCTCCTAATCACCAAAATATGTTGTGCATGCCTGTGCACCAAAGGATATGTATTTTAAGTTCGCTATCCGTATACCTGGGTTGTTTCTCAGTTCACGAGCATTTGTGAGTTGTCTTTGATGCTCGACAGCGCTGTTCTTAAAGGACTGTAGTCAAGCGGCTGTCCATTCTCGCCAAATAAGTATTTTCAAGAATACGCGGTAATTTCGCCGACGAAAACATTGCGTTAGAAAACAACTTTTGCTTAACTGCTGTAACGCACGCTTGGGTATAAACCAATAAAACCTGCAACAGCATAATTTTATCATTCGGTTATCGAAGTAACAAGAAAGTAACTGCCTACTTTAGAGTTCATTAACGCGTTTGTATTAACCTCCACTAACAATCAACGCACTCAGTTCCTTTTGGTGAAAATAGCGAGAGTAACGGTATTTAGTTACTTTTTTAGTGACGTGCGCATCCCTGCTCTAATTTATGAATGGGCGATAGAAAACACCCATAAAATGTTTTGCAGAACTGCTTGAAAGGCCCCAGTAATTATGGGGACCACACATTACAATGTGTTACTTATGCCTCGGGCATTTTCGGTGGGCTTATTTGATAATTCGACGAAATTTGAACTTGATCGACAATAGATGGCATTATAAGTAGTGGCAATTGAAGATATTCGTAATATACATACATATTGAGCTCAGAGCAGCAATATTGTGCACGAAACCAATTTGAGCATTTATGCCTCACCGTTGACAACGTATGCGTATGAGCCTATGATCTGAGGAACGATGCGTAGCTACTCATTAATTAGCATACCTTGATGAAGCACTGCTTCGTCTTTAAGATGATCTGATTCACGCCACATCTAATCATACTGGATTTTTTCTTTTTTTTTGTTAGCAACCAATTATCACGGATCACTGGTGGTAGCGTTGCGCTGACTTTCGCCTATGTGTGAACGGACTGCGATACTGCAATCGATGCCCGTGATACCCGAAAACTTCTCCTGGAGGGAATAAAAAAACGCTTGCTCAGACAAAAAAAAAAAAAAAAAGACTTATAAAGCGATGCGGGCATATATGGTAATTGAAAAGTACACGGGGCCTTGGCTTTTGGTGCATGTGAGATAAAGTTCAGTGTGTTAGTGACTTAAAAAACAAACCAAAAAACTGTTGGATATCACATGCAATTTCCCCAAAGCTATCGGGAAAAGGGCTCTCTCCTGATGCCAGCGCCCTGGCTGTTGACTTATGAGTTGCGTTGCTGATAGAATGTTTATGTTGTTTGAAGGCTGGTTGGAATTTAAACCAGGGCAACAACTGCGTGTTGTTCCCGCCACGCACTGAAAAAAAGACCCTTCGAATAGCTATAAAAAATTAAGGGGTCAGTTTTCTTCGAAAGAAAAGGGCAATCCGGGAACGACGTTTCAATCGATCAACTGTCTTGACCCAACTTGGTTCTAAGGGCTCGCTAATAGCCGTTAGAGAGCTTGCCGAGCACGGGAAAACGACGCAACATTTCTAGTCTCCTTCGAACCCCAGCGCAATCAATGAGGTTTCTCGTAAATTGACGCAGAGGAAAATTTCTTCATGCACTATTTCTTTTAACTATGCACTACTTCTTTTGTTCAAAGGTGTTCACTAATATGAAGCATGGTGATTCAATGAAAGCCTAAAACAAGAAATGGGTGTAGCATTTTGAATGTCTCTGAAGTTTATTACGTCGTTGATGCGTGACACAAGGCGAAATTATTTCCACCGAAAGAAATAATTTTCTTAGTGTAGCGAACTTTTTGTTTGTGACAGCAGAGACAAAAAAGAGAGAATACATTCTACTTAGATTCTACTCTACGAAGGTGGAGGACCAGAGAAGCTGTAGCCGTTCACGCGGGGTTAGATAAGACGCATGTATTTAGTTTCAATCATTTGGTATGGTATTGATGGTCTACTACTGTAACATAAACTGACCGGCTTCGTTAGCAATCTACCTCAGCCACACGGCGAATTTAATGTCATTCGTTCGACTTAATGCCCATTTTATGACGCGCTGCTACACGGCCAAAATCAATGTAATTTTCAAATGATGGCAGTTGCGATGGTAAAAAAGTGTAATGTAGTAAGGGGCTTCAATATTGCGAAAACCGAGCGAAAAGAGCTTAAACAACAACCTTTGCTGCACTTTTGAATGCACTTTAAGCACAGTCGCATTACCTATGAACACGATTAAACACTGCCGTCGCAAAAATGGTCGCTAGCGCCAACCATACCGGCTGAGGCTGGCGTGGTAGCTACGCTAGCAGTTTTCATTTTTACAACTCTATTCGGCTCTTCGAATAAATTATAAATGCTAACTAATTATACGTGTGTAAATATAGTATAATGCTACTGACGAGCTTTAGTTTATCTGTTTTGGGGTTCGAATTCCCACCGAGTCTCTGGTTTCGAGATAATACATTTGCTGGCAGAACACAGTCGAATGGGTTCTGCAAACTCATTAGGTCCCTAATGTCATTTTCATCGGATGTCATTGCATTTTCTCGTGTGGCAGCAAAAAAGTGTCACTTTGAACGAATGACATTTGATGGGAATGACATTAAATTTTCCGTGTGGCAAGGGTGTGATTCTTGGTCGAAGTTAAACACGACCGATTTTAAGTAATTGAGTGGCTTGGATTGGTTCGGCACTTCGAACCAAGCTCTCCGAACACAAACTGAGCGAACCATTTCTTGCCTGGTTCTGAAGTGCCCGCATTGAAGCCTCCAATGATAATCATATGGGTTATGTCATGACAGCTTACCCTTGCAAAGTTCGGGGTCATGAACTTCTCGATATCACACCTGTTTGTGCCTCTAGGAAGGGTTGGGATTGGGGTAAGCGATGGGGTGTTTTGACAGGCCCACACCATGTGGTAGGTGGTATTATGAGAGGGGCAGAAGTGACAGGTGAGGGTGTATTGGGTAGGGGAGATAGCGTGGAGGATGGGTGCGGTGTAATAGGTGTTTGTTTGTAATCGACGCCAGAATATTACTTCCTCCTTGGTTAGTTGAGGGTGAGGTTGAGGCAAGGTGAGGCGAAAGTTGCGATAATGGTGCAGGATGTCGTGGTAGCGTGATGGAACAGCGGGAGGTGGAGGAGGCTGGACCGTGGGTTCTGTTCCTGAGGGAAATGCCCGGTGTGGAAGGGCGCGGGCAGCGGCGTGAGTCGCCTCATTACCCTCGAGGGACGAGTGGCCAGGGGTCCAGCCGATGTACAGCTCGGAGAGGGATTGATCGATGCGAGTATGCGTAATGCGGGAAGTGAGATGCGTCTACGTTTGAATGTTACGGCAGGCTTGCTGGGCATCTATTATAATGTGAGGTATTGGGAAGCCAGTTGTAGCGGCGATGGCTATGGCAAATTAAATAAATAAATAAATAAATAAATAAATAAATAAATAAATAAATAAATAAATAAATAGGTTTTGGTTGTACGCATTCCTCATGCACAAATGTGAAGGGAGCGGGGGTATGTTGGCAAGGGGGAGTTCACTCACAGCCCACACTAGTTTGAATCCAAGTCTGATGAGTTTCTAACGATCACCCCTAACGGAAATAAACGGAACGAACGTATTTTAACAAGTCCCCTGAGTATCACTTAGGTTTATAGAATTATTTAATTGGTGTTTTCGCATGCAGATTACTGATATAAGTTGGCTCAACAATTGTACGATTTTCAGGAAGGTTCTACACCAACAAAATTAAAGAAGTCATACGTGTTTTCACAAGTACGTGTATAATTATCGGGTTCTTAAATTTATAAACTTTGTGCCCCCCCCCCCCCCAATACACCTGCAAGCGTACACAGATTTTCTCAATTTACGCAAATTTTATACCTAACAAGTGGCCAGGAATCCTTGCGCTGAGCCTAGAGAAGAGCGGAAATTTCGGAGAGCGCAGTACACATGTTAAGTTGAGGCTCAATGCGAGTTCCTAAAAAAAATTCCTCCTAAGGTGTAAATGGGTTAACGTATTTTCGTAAATTCCTACGCATCTCTTAGGCGCCTAAACTGATCGAAGCTTTTATAACTGGCGCAAATGCCCAAAGCTTCATTAGTTTTTCTTTAATCCACCTGAAATGGAAGGAATTGACTTCACCAGAGAAAAGGTTCTGAGAGCAACCAGAAGCGGCGGTGGTGCAAAAACAACGGACGACGTTTTTTTATTGCAATAATGTAATAAAATAGCTTGTGCACACGCTTTCGACACGGGATACCCGGCAGTCGCTGCTGCTATTCTAGCAAAAAGAAGCAGACCCACACAGTAGCGCATACCCGCTGGGGAGGGTTGGCCAAGCTTAGAGCATGCCCGCGCATACACGAAGTAATTAATCAGTAGTCCAGTGAGTATTACCGCGCACAATATTGCCGCGAACCATGCAATGGGTTTGTTTATTTGTGTTTTGCTTTTACCGCCCAGCTGCGCCGGTCTGTGTTATCTGTGTTATCTGTGTGCCAAGGGAAGCGCGTGTTTCATTCTTTCTTTCTATGCCGTATGTGTTATCTGTTCTGATGGGCAGATCGTTCCGAACTAACGTGAACAGCCTAGAATAATCTTCTTTGTTCTGGATGTAATTCGTCGGTTCCAGAAACACTCGCGCCTAAAGATAAATTCCCGCGGAGCCGACGCCGCGGCATCCGATTCATCGACGCCCGCCTACGCACGTCACTTTGTTGAGTGCTGCTTCGCCGCCTGTCTATTCTTTGAGTTGTTAGGGGAGCACAAGTTCGCTCCAATAAACTTGTTTTCCTTGAAGACAACTGCGTCGTCTTTGGCTTCGTGACAATATCAGGCCGCAAGCTATGGTCGACTCCAACATATCTGTGTCCGTATCTCTAAAAACCGTATGCGTACTCTGAAACATGTCAGAAGTTACATACTCGCATAGTAGCTCGTACTCGCCGTAGGGTAGTGTACTGCGCTGTATAACTTATACGCAATAATGTGTGATAGTTTTTCACGACAATGCCACAGAATTATTACCATCGTCGTCAGACAGACCCAGCAGTCCACACCCAATATTGGAAGCGAAGACGTTGAAGTGAGCAGCTGGGGTAAAACGAAGAATACAGACGAAGGGGCGTTTTTTTGTGGACGCTGTAGCTAGCGGTGACAGCGGAATTACGGGCACGAGTTCGTCCTCTAAATAAACAGTGTCTTTCCCAATGCTGCGAACCCGAGCACTTGCTTTCACTTTTACAATATTTCATGGTTGGAGCAGCCAAGTCGTGTCTCTCTTTTTTTTTTTTTTTACTTACCACCGCACCTCACCCTGCTTCTCACTTTGTGAGCCAAAATTACGAGTGGGACTGAAACCGACAAGGAGGAGAGAGAGAGAGAGAGAGAGAGAGAGAGAGAGAGAGAGAGAGAGAGAGAGAGAGAGAGAGAGAGAGAGAGAGAGAGAGAGAGAGAGAGGGGGGGGGGGGTGTTGAAAGAGCGCTTCTCCGCGTTGTCATCACGCGCGGACGAACGTAGGAACTTACAAACATTTTTGCTGTGACCAGGCATATGTACCATTCTTCGGTATACGGAAACGGGCCCCTGTCCTTCCTCTATCTCTCTTTGTCTTCCCCTCTCTCCTCTGAAGGTTTCATTACGGCGAAAATAAAACAACCAACTTGTACAAGAAACGCAGCAGAGGGGGGCGTGCAATTTCGAACAGCTTCGGCGTAAACGGCGCTGAAGCGGAAATTTTCCGTTCACTTCCTGGAGAGAATGGCGGTGGCAACAGGCGCCGCTCCTTTTTGGGGTGGCCAGATTGTCATCGATTTTCAAAGCGAAACGGAAAAATAGAGGACCAGGATAGCTGGTGGACAAAAGGCGCAGTCAGTTTTGTATACGACATGGCCGCTGCAAAACGTTGTGCATGACTCAGTCCCAATTGTTCTAAACGAATATGCATTGTTAGGAACAGTCGCACAAAGGAACGAACTCACGCAGCGCTCACAGGCGGCGCGATTACACCATTCTCTGGATTGAAAGATTCATTCATTCTGCCTTTGCTATACAAGCTAAGGAGGTCGTTGGTGTACGTTGCTGCTTTAACGCTAGACGCATTCTGGTGTCCCCACCGAAGAACGTGACGTAGGTGTGCACGTGGCCATCCAAAGCGCGGAGAGGATAACGATTCGTTCCACCTTTTTGGAGCGGGGAATTTCGCACATTTTCTAGGATCCAGGAAACCCAGTCGCTGCACTCCAGCTGTTTGGCCTCTATTTATTTAAAATATTTCGGACGCTTGCACGGCCATCGCAAGCAGTGTTTGATTAAGAAAAAAACTGTGATATAAGCAAGTTTGTAAGCGATTCAGTGAAAACGTCACAGATCGATGTAATAGATGTAGGTGGACAGGTAATTCAACAGGCAACGCAGTTAAAAATTCATGACGCAATTATTATACTCCACTGCAGAGGCAGGATTTGTTTATGAACTTGAGCGCATTACGTCAACCGATAAAAAGACAGAACAAGAAGGAGGAGAAGAAACATGAAAATGATAGACCTTAAGGAGGCACGTGTTTAGTACACGAATCTGTTTGATGCATTTAAGGCTTAGTGTAAGTCAGGGACTGCTATTCCTACGTGCATGGCGCGGACGTCTACTACGTCTTAAATAGAGCTGTCAACATCAAGTACCCCAGACGCTAAAGCGCTCCAAAATTTGCAAGGGAGCATTAAGACAGAATAAAAGTTTGTTTATTCCAAATATTTGGTGTTTTTAGTGCCCCCTGCGCTTGTCCGGCAGCAAACGATACTTTATTAACGGAGAACAACAATTCAAGCAAAAAATTTGATTCTCCCACTGAAGCGTGTGTTTCGTGACTTCTGAGATGCCGTATCCAGGACAGGTAGTTAAGCGAATGTTAGTAAGCTGACTAGGGCTTCAGCGAACGGCGAAACGCCTTGTTTACCGTCAGACCTCCAGGATGGCGCTACGATACTGCTCAGGACCGCTGTCCGCACTCGCTTTGTTGTTGACCGGATTTGTACGTGGTTAATATTTGCTACGGTTGACAGTAATTGTTTCCTGAAACATTGCGTATGCTTGACAACAGAGTCAACGAAGACAATGCCGCTTGTGCCAGTTGGCCAGTGTAATCTCAACGCACCCGAACGGCTGTGCAGTTATAACCGGCACAGTGCGAGCAGTACGCGCTGATGCTTCTACGCTTACGTGTGAATTCGTAGCTCCCGGTGTTTACCCCACCATTCTTACTTCTATAAAATAATATGCATTCAATTTGGGAGCAAATAGCTCGTTCTGCAAGCTTACAAGCTCTGCCTAACTTGCGCTTGCCTCTGCCGGCCTCAGCCAATCGCACGGCGGCCCATAATACGTCATATGTTCTACTGCGGGAAATGAGCTGGTGGGTCGCATGGTCATTCTCTTCTTTCCTAATTATATAGCTTATTTGAGTGAAGTTTGCCTTAAAAGTAGTGGCAGTGTTATTCTAAGGAAGCAATCTAGCAATCTTTCGAATGCACTGATAGAGTGGGGTTAGGTGTTAAATTAACCTACATTTTTTTTTCTTCATGGCCCCTTTAAAGAAAGGAATGTTAAGAACAAAACTGCAAGTAAGACGAGCTTCAAACACACTAATGCTGGAATTGGCTACTGACTTTTGGTGCGTTGGATGCGTGAAACTATTCCCGGAGGTCAACTTTAAAGGCCCTGTCATGTGCCGGTATAGATAGCGTAACATAATTTAGTTTATCCTAGTCGTCCCGGATTGTCTCTGTTTTAGAGTTCCCCAAAAGAAGCACGTGGTTTACATAAGTCTCACTAAACGCTTTCAATATGACGTAATTTTTACCGCGGCTAGGACAAACCCTAGTATGTTGCTTAGAATTGTTTACACACTGGCGCTGGAACAGTCGTATCAAAACGCGTGCCTTGTTGGATAATACTTTATGACAACACGAGAAACGACTACATTCGTAACAATAGCGAAACAAAACGTGCAAGTACTTCGCACACGAGTCGGTTAGAGTAACTCGCAGGCGGACCAAAAAAAAAATAGAAAAAGGAACAAAACACAACTATAACTCGAATTTTCAACTCGAGGACAGTGCTCACGATCTTATCGTATCCTTCAGATAAATTTTGCGTGACGGTTGGCCGAGGCCCTTTGTTAGCGCTCGTGCATGTGTGTGCGCGAACTCTAATTGGGTACCGACCACAGCGACCCCGTCTTTCTTGGAAAGGTAAAAAAAAACGGCACTGTGTCGAAATTTTGGCGCACATTACAGAACCGCAGGTTGTCTAAAATATTGTCTAGCCCACCACTAAGTCGCGCATGATAGGCCGGGTGTAACTTCGGTGCGTAAAGTGCCAAAATCTTTTAAACACTAGTTTGAGTCCCAAGGAGGGCGAGCTGAAACTGCAACGCCGATCGTTTTTACAGATTTTCTCTAAACAGCCGCCTTCTATTTCACTCCACCACATCGCCATGCATTGAAACACGCGCGCGCACACACTATTTCTCTCTCTCACACACGAACACCCACCCAGACACCCAAACACACACACACGCACGCACACACACACGCAAACACACACACGCAAACACACACGCCGTATCTCTCTACTCTCTCTTTCTGTTTTCAACACAAACGCCGTGTCGGTCGGGTGCAGCTTACCCGACTGCATGGTGAATATGATGAAGGAGCTGGTCATGATCCAGGTGGCGTCGTCCCACGATATGTCCTGGTGACTGTGGCCGACGTATCCGTCGCCCGTGGCGTTGTCGGAACCGGCCGACGGCGCCATGGTGTCCTGTCAGAGCGTCCAGAGCGGCTGGTCGCCGATGGTGCGAGCGCCGGGCAGGCCCCACTTCAAGGCACGTTGTGGTTGCGGCGGCTGTCGGAGCCCTCCAGAAAAGTGCTAGGTGACCATCTGAAAAAGTAAAATAAAAATCCAATTTCGAGCCAACTGCAAAAAGGGACAGCGTTCGTACTTTGCTGGAGTGGCACCTTCTGCCCTGCTTATAAGCAAGAATATGCACTCCTACGAAAAAAATGCTTGAAAACCCTTAAGTTTTGCCCAACTCTGTGCGCATAAGGCCTCCCACTTCTCCACAGCTTAATTCACTCAACAAAAGGTTTTAACAATTGGCAATTCTCTACGCATTCGTGTGATTTAGCTTAGTGTTTTTAGTGTTCGCACCTATTTCAGTTTTCTACCCGATTTCTTTGCCTGCTTGGACATAATATATTGTTGCAACCTGAAAAACGCGTGTTTTTCAGATTACAATGGACCTTTTCCGAAACTTCACAAAAGTAGCAAGGTAGAGACGAACTTAGTAACATTTTCTACTCGAAGACACCACCAGCGTCACAAACCGTTTACATTTCAAGCAAATCAGTAACGCTGGCTGTATGGATGAATTTATTCACAGCTTAATTCTAGAACCCTTGCCAGGAATCGGTAACTAACGAGCGATAAGTCGACAGGAAATTATGTATTGAAGCAAAGGCAACGCAAATTTCTTGCATGGCCACTGTAACATCTGGTGTTCCTCAAGGCTCCCTCTTAGCGTCGCTGCTTTTTTCTTCTTTACGTAAGTGATTTTCCTGACAACATTTATTTGTGAATCCAACAGTTCGCGAATGACCTAGTTATCTTCCGCGAAATAATCGATCATCAATTTGGATTGAGTCATATATTGTAAAATTAACAACAAATAGTCGTCAGTCATTAACAATGGCAAAAAACATTAATGCAGAGGAGAGTTCTGTTGTAAGTATTTAAATTTTTCTTTCAGCATCTCTCGTAAAGCTACCAGTAACTTTTCAATTTCTGTTGATATGTCATTGCTATCACATTCTGAGAGTTATAGGGTTGAAGAGGCGACCAAATACAACATCGAAACGCTTCAGCGTCGGTTATTGTTCATTACACATTTTTTTTAAAGTTAGACCAATACGAGAAGAAACCAAGGGCATCGATTAAGGGATATGTGGTTTAGTCTGCTTTAACCTATGGAATAAACTTTGGATACTTCTCAATCAAAAGAAAACAATGTACAATATTCGTCATTTTTGTCGATAAATCTTGTAGGTTAGACGTAGCAACAGAGCTAAGCATTTAAATCCAAGAAGTGACCGCTTAGTTTCTGGTTTCACTTTTCACTGAGGTTATCGCAAGCTCTTAACTGTTTTATTTACGAGAATAGTTCTCGAACAATTCGCATGAAACTGACAAGCCAAATAAGTACTTTCAGCTATTAATCGCATGCGCTCTTTGCAATCCTACATTGGCATAACTAATCAGGCTTGCGCTGAAACACCATTGAAGATAGAGTTGCGTCGCACTGAGTCATGTGGAGTTATAATTAGACATCGATTTTTTCTACTTATGTTTTCTTGTAACCAGCGTGACGAGCTCAGGCAACCAACCAAAAGATATGCGTTCCGCACTCACATTAATCGGGTTCCTAGAGTGTCGTGTCTTGTTCTGGTCAGTGACGTACGATTCCGGCGTCCAAGCAGCACAAAACGGGTGACTACTCGCGCATGAAATGACAGCGCACATGCGAACGCCGACGAAAGTCCCTCAGACGACACGTCTACGACGAACGCCGGCAAATGGCGACCCGCTCGGGGATCTGATCAGAGCGGGGACGCCGTCTTCCGATGCGCGAAACGACTCCAGCAGCGCGAGCCATCGGAGGTCCGACTCGGGCTGCTCTCTTCTTTTCTGATCATGATTGATTAGATGACTCCCAAGACTGCGCCGTGACGTCACCAATCGTCCTCCTTTCCCTTTCGCCCTCCCCATTTTCTTCGTCGCCGCCGGGAAAGGGAAGCCGCGCCCAAAGGGGACGGCTTCGTTACCCCGGCGACCGACCCGTGCTCGGCTGTAGAGTCGCCCGAGCTCCAGCCGCAGGTCCGGCCGAGGGGAAACCGTTTGGTAGCTGGGAGAAATAAGTACACGGAGCTGGCGTCCGTCTTTTGTCACGGGGGTAGCTGCGTATTTTTCGGTCGTTTGGCCGTATGCACGTGATTCGGCATTACGTCGCCAAAAGTGTACCCCAAAAGCAAGTTTCGGGGTACAATTATCTACGTCGTCCCAGAAGAGATCTTTGCTCGATTAAATCTGCGTTCGATCAGTTCAAACAAGAAATACATAGCGCTGCCATTGAAAACGAAATGTGCCTGTTTTCAGTCTTTCAAAACCAGTAATAAATCCTGAGACAGTACAGTGGCTCTGTTCTGCGCGTGATTTCAGGACAGTGCGAAAAAAAAAAAAGAAATAGCTATGATAAAACTTTACGTACTGAATCAGTTTTTAAGGTAGCGTAGGTCTGGCTTCTCCAGTTTTATTTTTTTTTGTATTCTTCTTTATCTCTACTTGTTCAAAGTAGATAGAACCATTGATAGCCTAAAAAGAAAATCACAGTGTCAAAATTGGCAGACTGCAGCAACCGCAATTTATTTTAAGTTCCCCGACGAACCTGCAAGATTGCAAGATAAGACGCCGAGAACACTGCGATTTAATTTAGACCTAAGCACGCAATTCCTAATCACTGGCTACAATCTCAGCACAAGGAAATGCTTCACCCATGAACAGCATTGAGGTTCTTTAAAAGATCGAACCAGCGGAATCGGGCAACGCGCGCACCCACCCACGCGCACGCATACACTAATACTTCCCTCATAGATGTCCCTACATCCCCGAAGCCCGCAGTTTCCGGCAGACGTTTCCCTATTTATAATAAACATGAGGCGCCGGTCCCCCTCGCGAAATGATCCGACTATCGGGCCGTTAATGGTCCGCTCGGACACCTTTCCTTTCGCATTATGAGCATGCGCAACAGGTTCATTGCACCATGGTCCAACGCCGAAGCCCCGGCGGCAAGCAACGAGCGGAAATGATGCCGGCGCTCCCTTCGGCGTCCCGACTCAGTCAGCAGGGCACCCCGTTTCGCTTAGGAGCTGCGTTCGCCGTCAGTGTGCGTAAGGAAAATGACCAACGTGCGTCTGTACGCCAACAATGTACTTGCATATTAGGAAATGGGGACGTAACAATCGCCGTTCCCCGCTCCCCCTTCTATCCCTGTGCGCTTTCCAAGTGCTAGACAGCAAATAGTTCCCGAAACTCTTTATGGTCACAAAATAGCGAAGACACTAGTGTTTACCTCTCCAAGGCCACAAGGCCTGCCTCTCATGATGATTCTTGATTTCAGCTACTATTAGGTGGGCTGAATCGAGCAGTTTAACTCCGTTAGGGTACGTCGCCGACAGCCGTCCGCGTTCGTCAGGACAACACCACCTAGGACCGTCAGGACCGTCAATACTCTCTCTCCCAGTGACGCTGATTTTAATTCACAAATGGTTTTATCGGTCGGATTTCATGCAGGAAGTAGCCACTGAAGCAAGCTATGTTGAGCTGTGACGAAGGAGGACATTTTAGGCCGACACACACAGTTCACCGTCATTCTTTGCCATAGGCTCCCGTTTGCGAAGGAGCGGAGTGACTTTCCGTTCGTGAGTGGGGAAGAATTCGCCTGTTCCTCTTAACCCGCGGTGCTGTGAACGAACTGCTCAACGAACAGAGGAAACACATTAACAGGTGCGCCACATAATCCCATTGCCGACTTTCCTGCGCTACCACGTCTTACCCAGGGCGGCAATATCTGAATATTTTCGTTTTTCAAACTAATATACAAACGAACTGCAGGCCGTTAATCTGAGCGCGAACGTTTGATTGATTGATTGTAGGGTTAACGCGCCGACGCAACGCAGGCGATGAGGCGCGCCGTAGTGGAGGCTCCGGATTAATTTTGACCACCTGGGGATCTTTAACGTGCGCCGAAATCTCGAACACACGGGCGTTTTTGCTTTTCGCCTCCATCAGAAAAGCAGCCGCCGCGGCCGGGAATCGAACCCGCGACCTCGTGCTCAGCAGCGCAACGCCTTAGCCACTGAGCCACCGCGGCGGGTGAGCGCGAACGTTTCGTGACTACCACAAGACGCAGAGGCTCAACCCTTAAAATAGGAGTTTCACCTACAGAGGGTTTAGACAGACGTCGTTCTTTTTAACCCATCCTCAATATTGGCAACCTCGTTTTTGCGTTGTTCTTTTCTGGCAAGTAAGGACTGCTGACATTTCAAATTGAACACTATATAAACCGTGCTCGTACTCCCGAGGTAGCAGTTTCAGGCTTTACAGTTTTCCCGAAGACCTCGCTGTCACAATTAATGCACGGCACACATCGTGAGGATTCCCTTAGTTGGAAGTCCACTGTATACCTTGGAGTTGCAACACCAAACGTCGTGACGTGATGTCGAAACACCCCTGAGAACGAATGAAAGGTTCGCGGCTCATATTGTACGCACCTTGGATGGAAATAAATATATTGTGCCGCAAAGTGGTCGCTAGCAAGGAAAAAAATTCACCCTACCAGAAAAAAAACCCTACCCTGGTGCAGGTGTGCTGTTTTTGCCCCAAAACACCTTCCTAGCACCTATGTATATTAGACTCTCCGGCAAATCCGTGTTATTGTTTCTAACCAGCCAGGCTGTTCTCCAGACACGGGGATATGTTTAGCGCAACGCAGAAGGGGTCATGCCGAAGGGGTACGCCTCCGCTCAAACCCGTATTTTAAAAATCACAACACAGTCACAGGCTTGATTCGGTATACCTTGTTTATTACAGAAGTACACGGCACAAACCGACCGACAATTTCACTCGCAGTCGCGTACAATTTGGCACAAGCTGATGCTAAATATGAAACAAATTAATTAAGGCTTGGGAGACATGAACTGAACGGCGACGCGTTGACGCACCACCAGAAAAAAGCGGTTGCAATGGCTGGGCCCGCGCATTTATTTTCACAGTATATACAGGATTCCTTTCATCGTCTACTTGAATACATTGCGCAAGAGACAAACGAAACTGAGGAATCTGAGTGCGGGAGAACGCGAAGACCCCCCAAAAATTATTTTGGGCAGATACACGGGAAGGGGTAAAGCAAGATTATAGTTTCTTGTTTGCATTGGGAAACTTGTGTAGAGAATAAATGCCAACAAGACAGCAATTAACTTTTTGAAATGAAGTCATTGATGTATGAAAGGGGAAGGAAAGCAACCTTCCCAGTCAGGAGGCAAGCACACAGGGAAGTGGCAAGCACGAACCAAACCGGCACTCCTAACAGGTGGTGCGAAGCCCGCACCATCATTGACCAACCGGCGGTTGGGCGTGCCCAACGGCGGCTGAGCGGACATGCGCGCGGAATGGTTTTGTTTTCTTCTCATCATCCTCGCCCTCTACCTAACAATGAATCTAGCAATAGAGTGTCCTGAAAAGAACGCGGCCCTCCCTATCTAGCAACAGAACGGCGCAGCATGCGTCCTTGGCCCATTGCGCGTAGGTGCGTCTCACGCTTTGCTGAGTGGATATGTGGGTTTGAGGCTGCTTTCTTTTGTGACACCGGATGGCCGTATCGATATACCTAGCTGAGTCCCGTCTGATGGAACTAAAACACCAGACATTCCCGTACGGTGCACTCGTCCTTAAAAAGTATGACAATGAAGCCTTCTCTCTCTCTCTCTCTCTCTCTCTCTCTCTCTCTCTCTCTCTCTCTCTCTCTCTCTCTCTCTCTCTCTCTCTCTCTCTCTCTCTCTCTCTCTCTCTCTCTCTCTCTCTCTCTCTCTCTCTCTCTCTCTCTCTGACAGAGTCCCGTTTTTTAATGGTTAACTAGAAGCAGCAAAATGTACAAAGCGTAATGAATTTCCTTCTGCCATTCGTGTTTCATAACCTGTGTGCAAAACCGTGCAATCATACACCTACTGCCTCAGCCGTGGTGGCCGAGTGATTATGATTGCAGATAATCGTAAAAAAACTGCAATGATTGATTGATTGGTTGATTGATTCTTGCTTTGGAAGTAAGGTGCCTTGGTTCAATTTTTAGTGCATACAAATGCGTTTACTAGTTTCAAAATGTTCATATGTGCACGCAGAAACGAACGCACACACACAAAAACAACACTGCTAACAACAACAACAAGGGTTGAAGATTTAATATGTGCTGCAAAGTGGATTTAAATCTTAGTACACTCTCTAAAGACAAACACAACAGACCTAAAGGTCGAAACCCTGTTAAAGTTACAAAATAAATCTTGTTGCTTAACTTTTGAACGAAAAAGGAAAGCATTCTCACGTATCCCAACGTGATTTCGTAAACGATTGATTGTTGCATCTTCGGCATGGCGAGGAAATATTTTGTATCTATGTGTGTGCTAACCCGAAACAAAGCATCTGAACAAACTCGCAAAGACGGATACCAGAGAAGTAAGTGCGGCAAACAATCTGACACCAAAACAACAATGAGTGGTCAAGATTTGTAGAAACCGGAAAGTGCACCCGTACGTTGCTTGGAATTCTGCAGCGACAAGATATTAATTTAAAAGGTGTGATGATATGTTTTTCGTGCATTTAGCTCTGTTTTTAGGGCTTTATGTGCAATGAAAGTGCTGCTACCTTTCCTTTTTACATTCGCTAGGCGGAATTTGTACTTACTGTAATCATCAGATATTTTTGCACTGTATTCAGGTTCATCCCCCATTTTGCTTTCCAGCCCATGCTATGCACAAGCAGAGATTGGAGGTATATGGACGGGTATAAAGAGCCGTCAACATACTACAGAGAAACAGAAACGAGCACTCGAGTATAGGTGTGCTTACTACTTTTATCGTTATACGAAGCTTGTGTCACAAACCAGAGCAGATCTATCAAAGGTTTCGCACACTGATTCCGCTATCGTGGCACGGAGGAAGATCAGTCTGTCAGCCGCAGTGGCGTTTGGAGGCGCCCCATACAAAACTGAGACAGAGGGAGAGAAGCAGCGATCACTCTTTGTTAGGCAATGACGCAGCTGCTTCTGTAATTGGCCACCAGGCGAATGGTCATCTCCTGCTGAGCCATGGAGTCCTTGTTGCCGAGGCCTTCGTGGCACTCGGCGCTCATGGCCTCCCAGAAGGAGGAAGCCCCGCCCCGCTGGAAGTCCGGAGAGGAGGCCTCGTGCACGGGGGACCCGTCGTCCCCGTCATCTACGTTGGACGCGCTGTCCACCCGCTTGCACTCAATGGGACTCTGCCCCTGCGTGTACAGTGCAGGGAAGAGACGTAAGCTTTCAGATAGCATCTGAAGTACACACCTGGAACGGATCTGAGAAGCACTTTGTCCTTGCCCTCGTTCAGACCCGCCTGGCCTGCACAAGATAAGATGTGAAGCCTCCTTTTGGACGGGGGCTAGTGGATGCTAAAGCTTTGTCTCAAACAGAGAGACTCCGCAGCGAAAAACGGAAAATGCGTTCTTTTTTCATTTCTGACTTTCATTTTCAGATGCTGCTGTGATTTGAATTTGTTAATGTTTACAGCATTTCGTCATGCAGGCCACACTTTGTGTAAGCCGGATTGAACGTTCCTCGTTACCCACAATCTTTACGTTTCCCACAATATGAACAGGCAAACTTTTAGGTCGCAGCCCTTTAGCAGCCGTTACCTGGGCTTCGCGGCGGCGTCTGTTTATGTCCGCGTAACCGAGTGAGCGAACGCAGCAGTGACGGCAAAAGAAAAGAAAACGGAGAGGAGCGTCTGATGGTGGGCGAGGAGGAGAGCGGCACGCACGCATTTGGCCTCATCTCTCTCACTGCCTCCCCTCTCTCTTGTTTTATGCGTCACCACCGAGAAGCGCCCTCTCTTTCGCGCTTTCCCCAGACGCTGTCCCGTTCGCCACTAACTTAAACCGCGTGACATTTGATCGGGAGGTTCAAACACGTTTTCCAACAACATGCTCGCTGCTCCCCCGTGCGTGGCTAATCAGAACCACGTGACAATGACGCGGGGGGTTCAAACACGATTTGCAAAAACACGGTGGCCGGCGGTGGTGACGCGCTGCGGTATAACAGCAGAGTGGCGCGTGCCGCCGTGCGTTCGCTGATAAGATACAGCAGATATCCGCCGTGATCGAGAAGACTGCAGCTCGCGCTGCGCCCGAATTTCACATTAGGGAGCGTAGTAACTGTCAGTGTTTGGCAACAAAATGATTTCTGTGCATTCATTAGCTATAATACTAAAAATTTATGATCATTTACATACATCACCACCATATATGTTTGTTCGTGGTTAAGCCTTATATAGTACTTCCTGCAAGATTGTTGTGAAAAAGTGTGGATGAGTTCCTTTTTGTTGAGGGTGCTACAAGCACCTTGGGGTAGGCTGCGCTCTCGTCCTCCGCTGGGAGCAGGCTGCCCTTGGCCTGTTCCGTCTCGAGGCTTGTGCTTTCACGAAGATGCGCCACCGCAAGGGAGTCGCACAGTTCCCGATGCTCGATGCAGTGCTCCACAAAGTCCGCTACCAAGGAGCTCGTCACCAGCGCGCATGCGCAAAGGTGTTACTTTGTTGATGAACTGCACAATCCAAAGGAAAGAAAAACGGATAATTAAGCCTAAATTTACGGTCATCAGGCAAGATAGCAAACGTTTGCTCGAATGTCTACTCTGAAATCGGGTACGGAGCAACACAATGGACGGGCGCAGATTGCGTCCTCGTGGCAGGTTCTAAGTACGTAAATAAATAACAGTGATGGCATCCGTACCGATAAGATGAATAACATCAAGGGGGTATTTACTGGATAATAAGCAGCAGGGTTGCGATGGTCTTTATACATTACCGTGAACCGGCAATGGTGAAACTGAAGCGAAGGCCATTTATTACAACCGGTCGTAACAGTGTAGAGAAGAAGAAAACATTGGAGATGGGCACGCAACAGAAAGGAAAGGCCTTTGCTCCATGGCTGCGCATGGCCCGAGGTTCGAGGTGGGTTGAAATCCAGTAAAAAAGCATGGCTCCACTTGACTCGGTGTCGTTCCTTCGGTCCACGACCAGTCGCTAGAACCCTGCAATTACATTTGGCGCCCAACGTGGGGTGTCAAAACGTGGAAGCGGGTTCTGCTGACCGGCCGTAGAGCTCAGGAACAACAATGCGTCAAAGAGAAGCCACAATGCCCGGTATAAGTCGATGCCTGTTGCTACCTCGCTCAATAAAACTGGCTGCTATAAAATAAGGGTGATAACCAATGCACCGAACACGACGAAATGTACATGGAAGGTTTGATTGTATACAAAAATTGAGATATAAGAGAACATAACTATTCTCAATGACAGTAAGATTAAGAAGAAGAAGAGGAGGAGAGGAGAGAGAAGAGATTTGGCGAGATCTCTAATTCCTGGCTTTGGCGTCCAGTTCACTGTCAAGAAACCAATAGAACTAATCCGCCCGTCTGCCCGACGTTCTGTGGCCTTCTCCGTAATTTATTTTTCTGTGAGCCGATTTGGATTAAGGGACAATGTAGGCATAGCGGCTAGCGAGGGATGAGAATAGATGTAGGGGAAGACAGTTGGGGGATGCAGAAAAAAATTTGAAGGCAAATAATAATTTTGGATATAGCAGGATAGGAGCTGCTCAAACCTGTGGGAGGGGCCGGCATCCTGCTGTGGACATATGATTGCGATTACAATGATGACGATGATGGTTATTATGATGGTTTAGATTATGATAATCGGGTGGAAGATAGCGTTCAAGCTAAGAGAAATTAATGGGCTTGGACTGGCCATACAGTGAGACGAAATGACAACCGATGGACCAGCAGAATAACAGAGTGGATACCGAGAGGCGTGACTAGAAGTTGGGCAATACTGCTAAGTCGATTGAAGGATGAATTAAGGAAATTAAGGGGAAATCATGGACTCGAGCAGCGCAGGGCAGATCTGGAAATCAATAGAAAAAAGCATTTTGGTCCTCGCAGTAAAATTGATAGGCTGAAGCTGATGCCGACGACGAGGACGGCAGCAATCATGATGTTGGATGACGATTAACCAAGGCACGTGACGGTGGAGATGAGAGCCACTGAACCTTGAGAACGAGAAAGGTGATGCCGGCGCTCCAGGCGATGATGGTGAGGCAGGCCGCCAGCTGCACTCCGAGCAGGCTGAGCCCGCCTCCCTTGAAGAGGCCCTTGCGGTGTTGCCGCAGCCCCTGATAGCGCGTGGTGTCCAGGAAGAGGCCGACGGCCAGCATGCCCCACAGGCCGCCCACGCCGTGGATGGCAGCGGCATTCACCGGGTCATCGACACACAGCCAGCGCCGCAGCACGAACGGCACGGGCGTCGTGCACAGGCCGCCCACCGCGCCGATGAGCAGTGCCTCCCATGAACGGTAGAAAGGCGGAACCGGCTGAGAAGAGCACACAGCGTGAAAGAATTGATGATATCAAACCATTTGATATGAGCTGCTTGTCTCTAACGAATGTTCCGAAGAACAGACCAGAAGAAGTAGATGGTTAATGGTATGACTGCCAGCTTTTCGTGCGTCTGATGAGCCACCGAACGTGCTAAAACGAAATAGGCTGCGTCTAATCTCACGGCAGCCATGAGAATTACCTCCGGGAAATTCTCTCTGCAGTTTCCATAAAAGCTGGATGGCCTAAAATTTGCTGAATAATATTACGTCCCAACGTAACCTAACATAACATAACCTCACCGAACCTAGCGTAACTTAACCGAACGCGTCATAACCTACCCAAATCCGCCCAACTACAACTAAACCTAATCAAATCCAGCCCAATGACACAGAACACAACACTATATAAACGTAATTTCAACCCATTCTAGAAGCCCTGCGCGTCGATCTCTTGATTATAGTAAAAACAGAGTAAAAAAGGTTAACAATCACGATGACCGAAAAATTCTGAGAAAAGAAACAAACATCGCAATGTCGACTCGAACCTGAGCCTTCTCATTTAAAACCAAGTACTATACCACAGCGCTACAGGGAAGCTGCAAGCACGGCTTTTTAGGGAATATTTATCCCATGGAATCTCCGCCGTAGTGTGCTTAGCCAATGAGAGGCGACTGCTGTGAGAAATTCTGTCGGTAATTCTCCCGGTTGCCGGGGTAAATAGACACTACCAACCAAATATGCTTTTAGCCCCTGATTCATCGGCTACTGCCTAATATTGGTAGAGTGGTCGGAAGCCCGTGAAAAACGTTATTTGCGTCGTAGAGACTTTAGCTGCTCAGTTCAAGGCGACGTGAAATGTTTTTCCTTACCGATAGCAACAACTGACTGCCAAAACGGCTTTTGTAATGACGTAGTCCGGCCAACTCCAAGAAGCTCTTTCAAATGCGGGCATATATTTTGCAACCGGTGTTGCTGTATTAGTGGCACCCATGGAGTTGAACTTCCGCGGCCAATTATTGCTTCAATGAGATCAGTCCCCGTTCAAATTCTAGAGCCCTGCGAATTCAGGCGCTGGCTTGAATCTGTCACGGTTTTTAACTACTACTGGTATCACAGACTTGAAAAATATCGAAAGAAGTATGGATACACGACATCAAAAAACACAAAGAAATGAACGGGAGAAGCACTGTTTTGACCTGATTTTATTGCAAACTCTCCCGTTTTGCTTGGGTTCAACATGCCCACGTTGATTGAAAAATAAATTTAGATGACAGGCCTGTAATAATGATGTTCATTACGTTGTTATTGTACGTTATTTCTGTCTTTTTTTTCCATTTCACGCACGCCGTAAATTATAATAACACAGAAGGGTTGTTTCTAATAGGTGCTTGTTGCAAGCAGCGATTGTTCTATCAATTTATAGTTTACTTGCCCTGTCTGTTTGCACTTATATATGTTTAAATAAGGAGCTTGAAAAGTATATATAAACACGCAATAAAACTGGCCACAGAAAAAGAAAAGGTCTTGACGATCGACAGTTGTGGGGATGTCTGGCTGGAGCCATTACGTTCTCAGTTAATGCAACCTAATTATATACGACTTAGTTAAAGTTTATAGTAAACTTTTAGGCCTCGTATCCTTGCGTACCTGTTATCGACACCAGCGAACCTAGAATAGAAGTGATGATGTCCTCAATGTCAAAATTCTTGTGAACCAAGTAGCTGAAAAGAAAACAGAGAATTAAAACAAAGACGCTGCGTCATTTGTACTTGCACAACAGTTCAGTAAAGCTAGTTCGGAACTTACGTTGCTATGGTTCCGACAAGACCCCCACCGATAGAAGAGTTGATTGTTGACACGGCTGACCTGCAAAAGAAATACATCATAGTTACATGCAGACGAAGCAGAGTCTTTTTTCTTGAAAAATGAATATAGGCCTCTACTATGGCCATTTACTCGAATAATAGACATTTTTGCTTGGCTTATTTTGGCCTTTTAGACCCCTCTAACAAACAGGCAGCCACTGAGTTTAGCATTGTACCACCGTTTTTTTTTCTTCTTCTTTTCTTCGTAAGTCACAGAAATGCTGGTCGATTTTTCGTTATATAGAAATGCATTTGCTAAAAGCAACTGTCCGTGGCGCAGCAAAACTGCCTTGTCAGGCCTAAAACAAGCTGAGAACGGTGCACGGAATAAATTAAATGTGCTGGAAGATGAAATGACAATATCTATTAGAAACAAATATAAACAAGAACATCACAAAGGAAACAAACACATACAATAAGCCTGTACAGAAGCTACGAGACGACCATGAGCCAGGCCGAGCAAACGGAAAAGCTTAACAGATGCAAATACACACCTTGCGGCGAAGTGCCATTTTTCGTCTGATATTCCAAACGTGCTGCCACTGTTGAAAACGAGAGATCCCCACCTTTTGAGTGAAAAAGAAAAAAAAAACAATATAAGAAAAGATTCATACGAAGTTCTCCTAGCAAGACATTGTGGTTGGTCAAAAGTATCTATATTAAAGATGTGAGTCGCAAATACTCATTTGTAAGTTGCTGAAAGCGCTCGCTAAGGCCGCTGACTTTCCTTTTGCTGTTAGGTGCTGAAAGTGGGATAGTTTTCTAACGAATTTTCCTTTATTTGAAACATTTATAGTTACAGGACACTTTGGAATATTTCGGGAATTTTAACCTGTGCTGCACGCCACGTAGACGGCCATGCTTGTTTTTCACCTACATAAAATAAGAGATCCCGTAACCTGGTTTTGATATATGAAGTTCGAACATAGCGTTTAACTTGAACGTAATAATTAGGTCTCAAAAAATAGCAGCTGCATTTGGGGATCGCGTAAAGACTTTGAGTTTGATGGAACCCAGTCTAAAATCACAACAGGAATACCGCAAGAAACCTAACAAGAATTTCTGTCGTACGACAAAAAACTTTGTTGTGACAACAGAAGTCCTGTTGTTACGACAAAGCGATCTATTGTTACGACACACATTTCTGTCGTAACGACAAAGTCGATTTTCTCAACGACAAACATTTCTGTAATCACAACAGAACTGCCATTTACGCTACTCTTCACAATGAGCAATAACATTCAAACCATGTGCAACAACTTATGGAACATCAGGATCACTACAAGACAGGAATTCGGCACGACGGAATATCAAAATCAGGACAGGAATACCACACACGACAGAACTTCAGAATCACGTCATGACAAGAATACGACAAGACAACAGTACGACGCGAGGAAATCCGACAAACTACAGAAATTTTTCTTGTCGTCTTTTTCGACTGGGAAAGCCAATAGGTCCTGCTGTTGGGCTCACCAAAGAGTGAATGCTCCGATCATGGCGTTGGTCGGATTTCCCATGCGTGGTCTCCGGTGCCGATCCCAGCTCAGCCTGGGGCCCAGCACAAGAGCCGACACCAGACCCGACGTTCCTCCCAGCAGGTGAACGCAGGCCGAGCCCGCGAAGTCGATGACGCCGATGCGGTTCAGGAAGCCGTGCTGACTCCACACCCATCCGGCTGGGATGCAGTACATGAGCGTACTGAGGGCCGAGAAGAGGCAGTAGGCGTGGAAGTTTGTTCGCTCGGCCATGGCGCCGGACACGATGGTCGTTGCCGTGGTGGCGAACGACAGTTGGAAGATGAACATGGCGAACTCCTCGCCCATCACTTCGGAGTTGGCGTCCAGAAAGAACGAGCCAACGCCGCAGAAAGGGTTGGTGCCGGGACCGCGGCCGTTCTGCAGGCCGTAGCCGACACTCCAGTAGGTGAGGCCTCCCAGCACCACATCCACGGCGTTCTTCATCAGGATGTTCACCTCGTTTTTCTTCGACACGCAACCGGACTCGAGAAGACCGAAGCCTGCACGAGAACTGACGCTTTGGCTTTGCGGAAACTGAAGTTCTAACTTAACTTGCAAGTACTTAAGCAGAGTGCTCCTTTTGAGCAAGGAGAGGGCATTTTGGACGATATTTCAGCATAGAATGGCAACAGCTTAGAAAAAAACAGTGCTCAAGTACTGAAATCGACCGATGGCCTGAACCCAGTTAGACCTAAAAGCGTAGATTTTCCACTCGTTTGTGCACAAAGCACACTTAAAGGAAAGCACAGAAGTATTTTTTATTCCACGTGGATTTTTCTCTTCGGCGAATTAATATTTGGCAGGTTGCATCGAGAAGCGTCTCTTTCGTTACTGATTAGGAGTAGTCTTCGGGTCGGAGCCGAGCGACCATCTCTGCGGTTTCAAACTGACGCCTTGCGGAATGCGGATAATGTGAATAGCAAAGTTCGAGATGTTTACGGAAGCTGAAGGAAGGACTGGTAGCTCTACTCCTTTCTAGTCACTTGTTAATCGTTAGTAAAGGTACGCATATGCTATAGGAATACAGAGACCACACAACAATCGTGGACAAAAAGCAAAGGAATTAAGCGGCACTGTCGTGCCTCCTAAAACACAGCAGCTTTCGCCTTTCCTCTCGGTTATGAGTCCTTACAAATTTACAGGCCTTCACATCGACGACTTTGGTTAACACCCTAAATGTGGATCCGGGCATACAAACTGAGAGACGTACGCACCAGCGAGGTTAATTATACTTGTAAACGTTATTGCACTGAGAAACTCCAGCTGAGAGACGCATAAAGATGACGTTGCCGCACACTCAGCCCGACATTGATAAGCAAGAAAAGAAACAGTGTGGCGTATATAGTATACAGCCGAGCTCATGATTCCCCCCAAATCAAGACTGACAGAAATAAACACGTGTCGCAAGCTAGTACAATGGAGCGCACGGAAAGCGACGGCTGCTATCAGCCCGCTGCCTGACAGGCAGCTCACTCACCTGTCTGAATCGTGAAGATGACAAAGGACGACGTGAGCACCCACGTGGCGTCGTCCGGCTTCATGCTCTTCGGGTCTACGATCATGACTGCGACTGCTTCGTTCGCGGAAAAAATTCGCCTTCAACGCGTCCCTTAGCTCTCGGGTGTCGAAGCGAGCACGTGCGCCTGCCGCAACGTGCGTTCAAGAACCCGCCAAAAGACGCCCTTCCCCTTCGGCGTCCTCCTCACGGAGTGGCCGTGTGCGGACCACCGGCCGTGTGCGGACCAACTGGCCGCCCGCGCTGTTTCTTTGGCGGAGCAGAGTCCGGCGAAGAGGGCAGCCAATGTGGCGTTGTGGCTCAATCGGCCCGGCAACGGAGAGACGCACGACGGCTCCGGTGAGCGCGCAAGCGGCGTTGGCCGGCGTGACGTGATGTTTGCGGCCCGCGGCTCGGCTCTGGATCGTCGGCTAGGAGCGAACCCCGGGGGAGTCTAGCGGCGGTGGTCGCGTAGGAGTGCGCTGGAGCAGGAAAGCGAACGGGAATATTGGGAGGCTTGACGCGGCACGGACGGCATCGCCTGCTCCCAATATCCCGAGCAAGGAAGGAAATGACAGCGAGGGAAGCGAGAGAGTGAGGGTGACACTGATCGCGTCCTCCCGGTGGTGGTCCTCCGCGCGACACAGAGCGCCAGCGAAGAGAGGGCGCGATATAACGGGCTGCCATCGTTGAACCACACTGTAGCACACTTACGAGCTCCGAAAAATACGCCCTTTTCCGTTGCCTTCTTCAAGGCAGGCTCTCACTTGCGGTTTCTTTCAATGGCTTGAAAGATGTTGATGTTTGGTCTTTCCCTCTGGCTCACTTTTACTGCCCGACAATACTTTTAGCTCGCAAAGAAGTGATGTGATATAAGGCGCGCCATATTGGGATGATATAAAGCGTGGTATAACATGTGTCTGTCGTTTGTGTGGGTGATCTCGCTCTGTTGGAACGCTTTCAGACACTTCCAGGTTTTACATCAATATGTGTTATGAATAAGCGTATCAGTATTGCAGCTGTGTTCACATCATAATATTATATGGCTTCCTATTGATATTTTGTGAAAGTGTTATTTCATTGCAACAAAGAAAATGTTGGTCAGTGATTCTCGCGCAATTTCTGACTGCCCATGTTCGTGTGCCAATGCGAGGGACGGGGGGGGGGGGGGGGGGGGGCTTCTGTCTGTTTCAAGGGCACAAAAACTGCGCGTCAAAGACAAAACAATAAGGATGGGACCGGGGGGGCGCAGCCTGTCCATCCTTATTGTCTTGTCTTTGACGCGCAGTTTTTGTACCCTTGAAATGCCGTACCAACTAGCCCAACAACACTCTGTACTTGTTTCTGCTACTCCTCTTTCAGGCTGATGTAAACGTGGCTTTACCGCAAGCTTCAAGCATTATGTGTGCCAGATACGAGGCAAAATACAAAATTCTTGTTCTTATTATCATAAAAAAGTGTAATTAAAAATCAGGGCAAAAAGCAAGAGCAACTACGGAAGTAACCTAAACTTCACGCTAATTTTCGTGCAAATCATGCGTTTGCGTCAGGCTGCATCTATGAAGGAACATTGCACTTACTGACAAGAGGTCTGTACATTAAGTACATTTTTTAAATCCTAGTATCTTGATAATCTGAATTCAAATTAGAAGGCCAAGTGCACGCAAATATGCTCAAAATGGTTGCATCCAGCTCGACAGCAAGAACATTTTCGCTAAGATATTGATGGTCCGGAACTCTAGCAGAACGTATTCAGAAACGCGATGTTTCTCACGTAGCAAACGGGAGCTAGAACTGACGATTGGGGTGAGTTGGTACATTATGTATAATAACAGTGCAGGAAATAAGGCAAAGAGGAGAGGGTACAAACACCACAACAGAAATACAAACACGGATATGAACGTGGTTTCAAATATTTGTGCGAGTTGTCATCAAAGATTCTTCCCAGGGTTCGGTCTGATAACTTGAACTTATCTGCAATCCTGTAATACCATCCCCCAAGGGTGGCGTTCTCCCCAATTCAAATTTAGCATGAAAGCTCTACCTTGAAACCACGAGACGCCAAACATGTGCGGCGTTTTTTTTTCCCAAAATTACCCATATCCAGAAACCAGAAACTAATTCAGGTAAAACTGCAATGACCAGAAAACTCGGCAACTTTTCCTGACGCAGATCGTAGTTCGTATCGAAAGCGAGTTAGATCCTGCTGTTTTACGGATAAAAATGAGCCAAATTCATTTGCCCGATGGGAGTCTGTTCTTGGCTTGACTGTTCAGTCTGTTTCGTGGGTGTTTTCAGAAGGGTTTTTTTTTTTTTGCTTTTCGGAGCTGGCATATCATGAATTCAGACGACAAGTAAGAGATCGTCGAAAGATCTGTCCCCAGATGTCGACAACCGAAGTGAACGGAAGAACTGAATGAAATGATTTCATTTCGTCTCTTCGGTCCCTCCGGAGTAACTATGGTTGTATGTACTGTTTTGCTCCCATATTTACCATTTACTACTTAACTACATAGCCACCGCTTACAAGCACTGGCAAATCACCCCCCCCCCCTCCCTCTCCTCGTCTAAGGGTACGAACCACTTCAGTAAGGTGAAGCAGAAAAATATGAGCAGCCTTCTTGTGAAGCCTTTTGGAAATTCATGGCAAGGCAATAAAGAGCTTGCTTACCTCGTGATTGCCTTCAGGCGTGCCCAAGAAAATTATCCTACGGAAGAGAACTCGAAAAGAGCTGCTAATGTGGCCAAGAGAACGCACCTGCTCTCCATGTATAGTTCTGTCTTGAAGCCCTATTTTTTTTTAACGTTTATTGAAAAGTAGAAAAACAACACCCCGGGGGTCTATTGCATACGTTTAGTGCCTTTCCGCCAAAATTGAATCGCACCGTTGTGGAAAGTCAACTTAAAGTGTCATAAGAATGCCGCATCAACTTGAGCGTTTCAATGTCAATATGAGACAAATTCAAACTTATAATCCAAAATTTTGCAAAATTCACCGCATCATTTTTAATTACTTGTGGCCATAAACTTCCCCTAGCCGACATGTAAAACATATCATATTAATAGCTTTGACAAGCGTTGCATATAGTTCCGGTAAACAAACCCGCTTTTTTCTTCAGATTCGCTTTAGGTGGATTTCGCTCATTTCGGGGGAAAAAAAAAACTTCACATTGTTACGTTTGTATATGTGCGTGGCACTTCGTTGTGGAGAAAGTTAGCGTGCCTTGTTAGTCTTGGAATACATGTAATTTGTATGCCTCCCGAACGAGCACGCTGTTCAAGATAGACCGTTTCCCATGGTCCCTTCCCGCTGCATGAATGCGACACCGTTTTTCCAGACAATTCCAGCCTTTCGAGAACCTCGGCGTGTAAAAACCACGTGCCGCATAGATTATAAGTGCTATGCACAGAGAGAGAGAGAGAGAGAGAGAGAGGAGAGAGAGAGAGAGAGAGAGAGCGAGAGACGATGAGAGACGAGAGAGAGAGAGGAGAGAGAGAGAGAGAGAGAGAGAGAGAGCTCGACAGGGGCAGTGAGTGGAAGTACTTGCAACAAGGAATAACGGAGGGGACCTTGAATGGGAGCGTTTCCCTTGAGCATGAACACTGAATGTGCGGTATACGGAGACATGTATAGTGGATGCGTAGCTCTCTTTGGAAATGACGCGAATGTGGTCTTTAGTGCCATTCTGCATTGAGTACAAGTCTGCTTAGGCTTTTGTTGGTTGTTTTAAAGTCCCCCAAGAGTCGTAGCTCTATTTTCCAAGAAATGTTTTTGGATTAGATGCCCTCTATTGTTGCCATTTTCCCCTCTTTTGAGTCTTCTAAGGAAATAAGAAGTCATCATATGTAATGTCAAAGCATTTCCATAATGTCTGCTACAGTCGCGTAAGTGCGGGAACAAGTAGACCATCGCAATACATCGCTACAGATGAGAAGTGTGTGATTTATTTTTCATTGCACTCATGAGGACCCCGGGCCAAGGCTTCCGGTTCCCGGTTAGCGCCTCCCGTAGCCGCCGTATCCTCGTATCCGCCATGTCCCCGCCGTGGCCGCCATAACCACCGTGTCCGCCGTATCCGCCATGGCCGCCTCCATAACCTCCGTGGCCATATCCACCATGTCCGCCGTGTCCGCCGTAGCCCCCGTGGTGGTATCCAGCCAGGGCGACAGCCACGGTCAGGGCCAGGACCACGATGAACGCAAAGAAACGCTGCAATTTAAGGTCATCATCATCAATATCATAATAATAATAATAATAATAATAATAATAATAATAATAATAATAATAATAATAATAATAATAATAATAATAATAATAATCATAATCAGGTCCACTACAGAACGAAGGCCTCTCCCATCGACCTCCACCCGCTCCTGTCCAGCGCTGCTCAAGTCGAACAGTTGACCCCCGAATTTCTCTATTTCATCCCTCGATCGGGTTATTGGCCTTCCCTCCTTCTAGGCCCATTTATTGGTAACCACTATGTTACCCTAATTCTCCCCCGGTGGTCGGTTCGTCTCATTACATGGCTAGCCCAAGTCCATTTCTTTTTTCTTTATTTGAACAATGATATCCTCTACTTCAGTTTGTTCTCTTATCCAGGTAGCTCGTTTCCTGTCCCTGAGTGTTATTCCTAACATTATTCGTTCCATGGCCCGTTGAGAAGCAGAGTGCTATTAAAATTGCTGGGATATATCTGTGATATGTCAATGACAAAAGTAAAAGTGATAAGTGCATTTGCAAACGGCTCGGCTGAGAAGACTGTGGTAGGGCGGCTTCTACGTGCCATATTGAGTCCTGCCTGAGCGTGATAAATAGGGGACGCCAATAACTAAAAAAAAAAAAAACTAACAAAACGTTCCATGTACAAAACTGTTCCGGCAATTAGTAGAGAAATCTTTTAAATTGTTGGTGCGCGGTGGTCGTTATTCAGCGAATAATGGGCTCCGACGAATGCAATTTATAACAGCTGAGCTGTGCTTATAGGCCTACTATCCGTATTTCTGGGTTCATAAACCACACAAAATGGGCCTTCCTTTATGTGCAGCTGTCATTATCATGTAAAAACATAGCAATTTTTGTATAGTGAACATTAACAGATCCCTTTAATTAAGGCTGTTTTATCATTCAGAGCTCAAAGGCATAAGAACACAGTGCAAATTCGGCCAGACGAATAAAAAAAATTACACATCTGTGAATATGAAGGATTAATCAAGAGGCTCAACATTCGTAAAAGATAGCAATTAATTTTATACAGCCAGCTCATAAGGATGTGAACACGAACACGCAGACACTCACCGCACAAGCGCCGTTTCATCTGTTCACAGTATATTTAAGCGCTACTTTCTCTATATGTTCGTTGAGTTGTCAATTGTTTATGCTGTATTAAAAAAACTGAAGAAGACTAATTCGTAAAGCAATAAGAATAAATGACAGTGAATTCGCTTCTATGTTCCGGCATTTTGTTTTAAGGATCAAACTAAATGGAAACATAGTTGGAAAGCAGGCTACTCACCATGTCTCCTTTTCTGCTGGATCGGGTTGAAGTTGCTGCTCTCAGTCCGCTGAGCGATGTTGAGCAAACGGGCTGATTCAGCTATATATACCAGCGAAACAGCCCCCAGTCACGTGGTTCGAACCACGTGACAGAGTAAAATAAAAATAGAACAGCGAACATCAAGCGAGGCCTACCGTGCCAACAGACCTCAGCTATTTCACAAAAGTAAGCATAAACAAAACACGGAAGCAGACACACACACACACAAAAAAAAAACAATGGCGGCAGATGTAAAAGCAGACACGCGAAACGCAAGCTGTCCAGCAAGCCGTGACTCTGAGTTGTTGGCCGCGCCCATAGGATCAGTTCACCACTTAAAGAAAGAGCGAGCGTCGTTCAGTGTAGCACATTTTCAGTCAATGGTTTCTCACGGAATGCCGCACAAAACAGCAAAACCTCGCAAGAGCGTCTGTAAGCCGTGCAAGCGGAGCGTTTCACCTCACTTTAGATCTCAAAAAACAAAACAAAACAAAACAAAAAAACAAGCGAAAGAGGCTGAGAAAATTACACAGTAGAAAAAAAGAAAGATAATATTCAAAATACACAAAATACACCAGCCGGATAGTATACATTGGCGCCTGTTTTTTTTTTTTTTTTTTTTTTTTTTTTTTTTCAGCTCTTGCGGCCGCTTTTGTACGCACACTCGGTGGGTCGTTTCACAGTCGAGGTGCTGCGAGGCGTTGGAGCGTATGGCGCACGTACTCGAGCGCGGTCCAATGATACAAATTACCGCGGCACAGATGGCACCACTGGTCGCGACCGTGCCGGTTGACGCAATGCGATGCAACCTGAACTCATAATTACCGTGTCCAAGTCATTGCCCCAGGAGCACTTTCTGACACAAAAGAAGCCTAGTTTGGTACTTCGTTTGTCGGTCAGTGTGCCTGCTATCTGTCATGGGATTGTCCGGCAAAGAATACCTTAAGGATATTTTGATTGTCTCCTATTTCTGCCATGAGCTTTACTTACATTATTATCCCAATGAAGTAAGTGGAAATGTAATGATAGAAGCATCATTGTATTTTTGGGTTGGTTTACACGCGGTTTATAGGCATCGGCTTTATATTTTTCATGGTATAAGCTCGATGTTTTGGCGTTTGTACAGAAACAAACATTTAGGCCTTTGTCTTTGTTCATACGCATGCGAAAAAAATTAACCACTCTTTTTTAACTACGCCGTTTCCAATCAGATTACCACGGACTAAGGTAACGATTTGGACAGCGTAGCCAGACGTGGTGCACACAGGTGCAAAGCATGAGTAAATACAGAGACCTCGTTGTACGACAAGCACAGTAAAATACACCAGTTGGTAGCAAGCAAACTTTTATCAGTCCATGTTCGTATGTGATACGAAACCAGCGGTGCGGCTGGAACAAGGGCAGATGAGAGACTGGACACACAAGAGCATTCGTGTGTATATTGTTTCTCCTTTGTACTTGTCCGGCCGGCAGGCATGTTTTGTTTTATTTATGCCCAAATGACTACCTTAGTTTAATTGTGCCCAGCTGCTAAAAAATCCTTAATCGCGGTATTTTTTTTTTTTTGCTTTACGCGCGCCTTTTAGCTCCCACTGCATTACGACTCGCCAAGGAGTAGGATTTACAATGACAAAGGCATCCACATTTGTCGTTGTCAAGGCTAATTATAGGGAGGACCTTGTATTGTAAAATGTTTGAGAGGGAGACATCGTGAGGGTTAAGAAAAAGAAAGTAACTCTTTAATCACTATTCAATAGTTACAGTATAGTCCAGTGAATGACGCTTTCTTATCTGTAGGGCTTCGTCACATTCATGACCGGGTAATCGTAGCCCCCAATTATTGTTTCGCCCTACCTTTTAAAATAGGCTGCGTGTAATCTCGCGGCAGCCGTGAGAATTACCTCCGGGAAATTCTCACGGCAGTTTCCATAAAAGCTGGGTGGCCTAAAATTTGCTGAATAATATTACGTCCCAACGTAACCTAACGTAACATAACCTCACCGAACCTAACGTAACCTAACCGAACGCGTCATAACCTACCAAAATCCAGCCAAGCTTCGACAAACCTAATCTAACCCAGTCCAACGACACAGAACACAACCTATATTAAACGTAATTCAGCCCATTCTAGAAGTCCTGTGCGTCAGTCTCTTGATATAGTAAAACCCAGGGTATAAGAAAAGCATTAAAAAAATCCCGACTACCGAAAAATTCCAAAAGTTAAAAAAAACATCGCAATGTCGGGCTCGAACATGAGCCTTCTGGTTTAAAACCAAGTACTATACCTCAGCGCTACAGGGTCAGCTGCAAACACGGCTTTTTAGGGAATATTTATCGCATAGAATATCCGTGTAGCCTTCTTAGCCAATGACAGTGGACTGCTGTGAGAAACTTCTGACGGTCGTTTCTCAAGGTTGCCGTGATAATAGACACTACCTTTAAAATAACTTCTCCTGCTCTGAAACGTTCTATAGGATGACGCACGCGCGACGGTTAAACATTCGCGGTACATCCCTGGCGTAGTTTTTGATGTAGTGCGCTAGCCTTCCTTCCTTGTTAGGCTGTCTGCGCGCCTTCTCTCCGAGCAGGTACTCGTCGAAGATGCGTCGATCCCAGTCTCCCCGGTGCGACACTACGGGCACACCGCTGACGTCGACGCCCCTGCTGCGGAAGTGGGCCAGGATCGCGTCGTAGTCGTACTCCGGGTAGCTGAGCGAGTGTTCCATGAGGTCCGCGCCGAGAGCTTCTTCCAGTTCGGTCATCCGGATAGGGATTACGTAGTTGATGGCCTGTTGGAGGGAAGCCATAGAAGTCTCCTATAGGGATGCTAGAACAGTGGCGGTCCCAAGGGGGGGGGCGAAGGGGGCGATCGCCCCCCCCCAAAGAGGTCCTCAGCTTTTTACTTTTTCGTTTTTTCTAAGCATTACACTTGCGGGGGGATTAAATCCCACTTGCGCGAGGTCGCAAACGTGTTGCGACCGTCAGAAATGAGGACTCGAGCCAGGCGTTACACCGCCCAAGGGGCGCCAAAAATCACTGTGTCGCTAAGTGATTTGTGCACAAGCGGGTACACCGCATACGCGCACACTCCTGCATGGTTATCACCTCCTCCGCAGAACTGGTGCAAGGAGGGGAGCGGTTCTTTATCGCCCCCCCCCCCCACCTCAAAAAAAAAAAAAAATTCGCCCCCCCCCCAAACCCAATCTCTCGGACCGCTACTGTGCTAGAACCTACGCCAATGTTCAACATAAAGTAGCCGTAGTCATCACAGAGTCCACCCTCGTCACTTGTGCATGCATCAAGATCTCGTCAACATGGATTGCTGAAGAGTTCTCTATTTCCTTAGCCTTAATCCACACCCCCATCACCATGCCAAAGCTCCTGCAGAGACTTCTTAGCCGGGATGGTTGCCCGCTCAACTTTAAGCTGCGTAGCCGATGGCCTGTTGGGGGAAGCCATAGACGTCTCCTAAAACGATGCTACTACACCAACGGTCAAGGTGAAGTAGACGTAGTCGTCAGTTAAGACCTGTGCATCAATTAAGACCTTGTCAACATGGATTGCTGAATGATAATGATTCTCTATTTCCTTAGCCTTAACCCATATCCCCATCCCCATTCCAAAGCTGCCTGCAGAGACTTCTTACCCGGGAGGGTAGCCCACTCAACTTTGAAGCTGCTTTCGCAGCATCCCCCTTGCCGGAAAGTCAACTTCATCTGGACATCTGGCCATTCCTCAGTTACGGGTATAAACTTCGTTCACCAGCAAGCCTGAGCCCTGTTCCTCCAAGCAACGGAGTAGACCGCATCGTCCATCGCCCTGGTTATTTCGCAAGATCATTACTCGATATTACCGGTCCGAATGACAACACTTCCCTCCCCCACACCCAAAGCCCTCAAAAGAAGAAGAATCACTACTTGGCTGACTACAAAGCAATACATTCCTTTACCCAGTCCGCTTTTATCGCATGCTTCTTACTCACTTCCCTGCCGAATGAAAGTTATTTGTAAAGAATGGAGTGCAAGCATAACCACAACTTTCCGACTCCTGAGCTGTGGGAGAAACTGGGGACCCGCAGCGATGTGGACGTCCAGATACTTTTGGCCTCCAGAGTGAAGCCTGCCCGCTCAATAGGGAACCACTCCCACTTCCGCGTAAAAGAGTGGTGATCTGGGCGAGTTGGTACGGTGTAATTTTAACAACAGCGCGAAAAAAACGGGAACAAATAAAGCAGGCAAAAGGAGAGCTGCCTTGTCAGCGCTCGTCTTGTCTTCTTCATTTCGCGCTGTTGTTAAAAATTACCTACTACCTCGGTTGAACAAAACGCTTTACTACTACTACTACTACTACTACTACTACTACTACTACTACTACTACTACTACTACTACTACTACTACTACTACTACTACTACTACTACAACATAACATAGGTTACACTGACAGGCCGACATTAAGGAATGTTGTATATGATGTCATCGTTACCGAGAAAAAAAAACGCCGAAACCTGTTAACATACATTAATTTTTGCTCGTCAAGGGAAACATCACAAGCAAGATATGTTCCAACAAAATTCTTAATTTTTTCGCCACATTTTGCATTTTAGTGCACAGAAGTATATCGTGCTCAATATTGTCATTGAATGCGTTAATTTCGTAGCATGCGCACGAGGGTATTGATTTCCTATTATTTCGTTTTTTACCGAAAAGCTGCATACCTCCACCCCCTAACGGTTTCATCACCGTGGGCAAAAACGCTAAGGCGTCGAGTCCTAAGACGCCGAGCGCATACGTCAGGCTAATCAGGCATACAGCACAGAGCTCGGAATTCGTTTAACGAAACCACAAAACAAGCATCTAAACTGCATTATGAATGATAAGGTGTCTGTGTTGTTGTTGTTGTCCGTTGTTGTCCGTCCACCCCCTCCCCCATTCTCCTCGCCGCGCGAGCTGTGCTCTCCGCCTCTCACCACCTCTCCTCTCCGATAGCGAACACTCTCCCGAGGGGCATTGGATTGGATTTGATTGGCTTGGCTTGGCTTGGCTTGGCTTGGCTTGGATTGGATTAAAATGGATTGTGTTGGATTGTGTTGCGTCATAGCCGCGCCACGTTGCGTCATAGCCGCGGCAGGGGGTTCACGGCACGTTTCACGCGATGGGAGAATCAACCTAACGGAAACAACAACGGAACCCCCTATGCGTCGCATCTACACAGGGGTTCCCGCGAGGGGAGGTGGGAGTAATTTTTCTATATTGTTATATTGTTCCTTTTATGGTCATCGTTTGAAGGGTTGCGCGTGGCGCTAAACACAAAGACTGACTAGAAGGAAGAACTTATACACTTGAAGTAAAGACTGCGCTGAAAGAAGAACACATATATGTATGAGTGTTCTTTCTTACAGTCTGTTTTTCTATTTAGCAACAAACGCAGCCCTTCAAACGATGTACTATCCTGATAACAGTTAGGGTGAACACGGGAGCGCGCGTCATCCCTAGGGAGCCTACATGCGCCGCGCCTTGCATGTAGGCTCCCTAGTCATCCCGTGCGCGGGAGCCACCTGTAGGCGTTCCGGGTAACTTCGCACGCATGCGCAATTCGTTTGCAACGAGGCTATGTGATGCGCGTGCGAAATTACCCGGAACGCGGACAGGCGGCTCCGCGCACGGAATGACGCGCGCTCTCGTGTTCACCCTAACTGTGATCAAGATAGTACCACCAAGTTGCCCGACACCAACCGTTACTTAAGTTCCTTTAAGGGATTTTTGGTCTGGCCTTCAAGTAAACTACAATCCCGCCCCTCGATCGTGTCGTTGTGACTTCCGCCTGCGCAGGCTCGGGGAGAAGCGCATGCGGGGGCACCTTGAGCAGGACGTAGGAGGTGACGAGACTCCAGGCGGCGATGCAGAGCGCGGCCAGCGCCTGGACGCCCAGCATGTAGGCGCCGCCTCCCTTGAAGAGCCCTCTGCGGCCGGACGTGAGCTTGAGCAGCGTGTCCGCGTCGACGAACAGGCCGACGGCCAGAAGTCCCCAGATGCCGCCCACGGCGTGCACGGCCACCGCTCCCACGGGGTCGTCGATGCGCAGGCGGTCCAGGGTCGCGGGCACCCAGCAGGCGAACAGGGCGCCCGTCACGCCCACCACGATGCTCTCGTAGGCCGAGTAGAAGCCCGAGCCGGCTGCGCGCGCATGCGCACCCGTGAAGTATTAGAGGACTACCTTGTAGTGCTGTGAGTGAGTGAGTGAGTGAGTGAGTGAGTGAGTGAGTGAGTGAGTGAGTGAGTGAGTGAGTGAGTGAGTGAGTGAGTGAGTGCCCAACATGAGAACTTTCCGTCACGGTCATGACGCAACTGAACATGCAAGTTGCGTGACGTTATAGTCGCGAGCTCGGATATATCCCTATTGTCTCAAGACTGAAACCGTCGTCCTAGCCTGTGGAGTCGGAGAAACATGCTGTCATTGTTTTGCTGTCATTGCGGGGGCTCATGAAAAGAAAAAAACATTCCCGCTTTATGTTTGCTCTACTCCTTTTGTTTTACTTCAGGAGGAAAGATTTCTATCTTTTATTTCGGTGCTTGGAGATGGGGATGCTGGAGATATATGCTTGATTTATGTTATCCTGGTAACAGTATAAAGGGAACGCGGTATTTACTTGAAAAACTTCTGTCGTGATTACCAGCTTTTAGACCGTATATGCATCCAGTTCTTGAGATAATGGGCCCGTCAAAAAAGACGGAGGTCTTAATACAGGTTCTTCACTCGCGGGGAAAATTAGAGAGCAAAACGTGCAATTAGTCTCAGTTCGGTGCTCAAACTAAAGACTAAGGGTGGCCTTGATCCCGATATGGTATGCGCGTGGCAGGGAAATGCTAGCTCTTGACCGAGAACTTGAATTGTGGCATCATTAGGCGTTCTGTACAGGCAACAACTACTAATCTTGCAGAGACGCCTATGCTGCGATTGCTGGCGTTGTGCAAACAAGGGTACAATGAACTGCCTGCAAGACTGCAAGAGGATGGCACTGCCTAAAGTTATTCTTTGTTAGAGTATAAATAAATTTCAAGGTCTGAACCCAATACCCATGTACCCTCAATAATAAAGTGTGTCCACATCTTTTGACAGCTGTGTCTGTTTACTTTTCATGCAAACCTGCAGCCACTGAATATGTAGCCATGCTGCAAGCAAAAAAGAAAACTACACTGAAAATGACTGTGACTGAAAGACGCATCCTGTTCCCATCAAGTGCAATTTTCAGTGCACTACCACTTCTAAACGTGCTGACTTCTGTTAATCATTTCAGTTTGCACCATGCTATAAATGGCTGGTGATACATGTGTTTAAGCGAAGTCCTGGGAACAAATAGAATTCTTTTATTCAATTTACAATTTCCTGTTGGCCTGAGTGGAAAAAAAAATACAAACCAACTGATTGGTTAGCAAAAAACCTGCGGTGTCCTTGGGCGTATCCAACTGAAGAATGGTGTGCCACAAATGGGAAACTTCAAACAGAATTTTTTGCTTTTGAACACTGTATAGCATTATTGACAAATGGATTAAGTGAAAGTAACTTAAAACCTTGGCAGCAAAAATACGAACCTATTTTAGGAAAGATCATCAACACATGGTCAGAAGTAGAGTTCATCGAAGAGTGCTATTTCCCAGCATCCACTATGGCATTCCCTGTAGCCATTTCTAGTTTCAGCGTGTAAAACTACCTTGGCTTTTTTATCCGAAGACGGCAATCACATTTTTGCAAACAATGGAAGATCAGTGCAGTTCATACTTGCATATGAAATGAGTGAGTATATATACTGTTCTCTTCATGCCTGACCAGAAGAAAAGTGCAATTTGCTTCACTTCAAAGTAGGGGCTTTAGTCTGAAATATCCTGATGAGTGGAAGCTGAATTGTCACACAATTATAGTTTTACTGCAGCGTCACAGGAGAGTTTAGGTTGTCGAGAAAAATTGGAAGCTCATCACTGCTGACTGAGGGCCATCTTTCAGGGAAACTTACACAAATATTATGAGCTTCGTATCGTCTAGAGTCGCACTAGTGTTTTCCTATTTTCGCTATGCTGCTGCATTCTTCAGAAATAACACTTCCCTGCAGAAACGTCTTACTGTCATTGAGAATACCCCCATGATGGTGGTTATGGCCATCCTAAAAGATTGTAAGAATTTTTAAAGGAAACTCTGCGGCGTACCATTTTCTTAGGGACTTTACAAGGCAAATTATAAATTATGCCTTCTATATCAAGCAAATGCGTACTCAGAATATGTACAGATGCTGAGTAGCCGTACTGGGAAATGTATGCAAATAAAATATAAGGCATATTTTATGACTGCAGTTTCATAGCACATTCACCATGACTGGCTTCATAGATCATGATCTCAATGTATATTTTACATCTGTGCAAAAGGAACGTAGTGCACTGATCAAAAATACTGTGTGAAGTAACACACTTAAAATCAATTCTAACTCAGTTAGAGTAACTCACTTAAAATCAACTCTACAGTTCACTTATATGTTCAAGGCAGTAAACCCCTGAGTTTATGTTCGGTTGATTGATCAGTTAATGGACTAACTGAAAGTAACTCAGCAAAAAAGTGCGAACCTATTTCAGCAAAAGCATAATGCATCATGGTCAACAGTACAGTTGTCATCCAATACTGCGATATCTCTAGCACTTTACTGTGGCATGCCTCATAGCCTGTACCTGGCTTCATCGCATAAAACTCCCTTAGTTTGATCCCAAGACTGCGGTCACATTTTCATACGCGTTACCTGATAGTGCATGTCATCATACCTGAACATGTATTCATGTATTACGTACCTCAAATAAATGGTGTCTAAATAAGTAAACCTCTAAATAAAAGCAAAATATTGCAATAACTGTAGCATTGTTTAAATGTAATCTGGTAGCTTTCGTGGCACAGAGCACCTGTATCAGTTCCCTGTGAAGAGGGAAGCAATTTATGTTATTACATGTCTTTTTTTTTTGTAACACAGGGGGTTTGGTGCCTCTCGGTTTGCCTCCCCCCTCTACACTTTTTTTACTCACATCCATAGGTGACAGTGATCGATTTGCTGTGGTGAGAGACCCAGGTGGTTCCCTAACCTAACCTAACCTAACCTAACCTAACCTAACCTAACCTAACCTAACCTAACCTGCTGCTCTATGGATCCATAGAGCAGCAGCATTTGCACATAGCTGCCCTTGTCTGTAAATTAGCAAATTGAATCGTGGTGCTTTTAATCAAACTTATCTTACAAGGATTATAATATAGTCCTCCTTGCTATAAATTGTTTGCATAGTTTTTCGTATGTATAGAGAATCGCATTTTGCTGACATCAGTGGGATAAACAGGATGAGGTAACAATCAAGTACACATCCACAAAGCACACAGATTGTGCCTTAAACTGAATTAGCTTATAAAATAGCTAGCGAGAAGCATATATAGCACACTTTTTAAGTTGAAACTTCCTAATTAATCCACTCATGTTCAAACATAACGCCGAATGCAAGTTATGCATCTTTAAGCTAGCTCTTACCGTTTAGCATTTACACTTTATTTTTATCTGAGTAGAAGATTTTGGAGCTTTCTTTTTGCTGCAATTGTATTTGGTGCACTTGAGCCCCACGATGTGCATCATGGGACGAACTCTCGTATCATGATTTCAAGGAATATATACGCAACCATGCATGTACGTTGGTAACTGAGGTATGTTTTGAAATGCTGATGTTTTGCCATCTGGCCCTTTTATCACGTTTTAATAGCGGCCGGTAGTACGGCTCATCTTTCGCCCCAAAAATAGAAGAATTATGCAGAACTGGGGCTTATTTTGCTGAGGCAATCGAATAAAATACAAAGCAAACACGTGCGCGCTCCGTGCTTGTTAACGAAAAGTCGGAAATGCTGATGAAAAGTGTCGTGTCAGCTCATAGGAACCTCAAAACTTGGAAAGCGATGTGCAGAGCACGCTTGACGCTCCTTTGGGGTGGGATGTATGCAGAAACGGAAATGTTATTATTCATTTTTTTTGCGTTAGGCTTAAAACACGTGTGTTTACTCAGCGCCCCCAGTACCAGAGGCGATAGTTTATTTCTTCACCTAATAGCTAGGAATGAAGGCGGTATTCTGTACACTGGTTATACCTATCGAAATTACGATGCACGGCGACCAATGAAGGTCATCAGCTTCAAAATGAGTCAAGGAAATTTAAACTGAACAAAGCAAACTCGATCATCCTGTCCAGACGCTTTTTGAATTTATAAAAAGCTTGCATTGCACACCGCTAAGACGAGGGAGGACGGGGGGAGGCTAGGTTGGTGAGTTACAGTGTCATTATTAATACATTATAAGCGTCGCGAGCGATGAGCGAGCGATAGCTTCCGATCGATGCATTCGTGCACGAAGCGAAGCCGACTTTCTGGAAATCGGTGGGAGCGGTGGTTGTTGTATGCTACCAACTGTCCCTGTTCTCGGTTCATTCGATGTCCAAACTATTTAGGAGTCACCGGCTCTCCTTTCATCTAAAAATGGCTCCGTCTGGGAGTCCAGGCACCAGGTCAAACAAGCATCTGAACGACGTGGGTCCAAATTGGAACTAGTTTTGTTTTAAATGGTCCCAGCAGATAGATTTTGCTGGGGGATAACACCTGGCCCATTAATTTTGCAACTATTAATTTATTAAATGCAACTATTAATTTATTAGGGGTAGTACAGGTATACTGTTTTATTTGCAGGAAAAAGATATCGCGAAATATTATTACCAAATCTTATCTAACTACAGAAAAAACTTATTTTATGAAAGCGAGAAAGAGCCAAGCCATGGTGGTACGATCCATTTTAATGTGTACGTCGCTAACGGTCACTTTATATGCAAATGTCTCTAGAAGAATGGCCATTGAAGTCTAAAGCTGAAATTTTTCCTCGGAGGAAACGGTTCACACATATTTTTCATCCAGGCGTTAAGAACACGTACCCCAAGCCGTTTTCTCTTGCGTGTACTTTTTACGTGTAATACATAAGCGGGCACGCAGTGCGTGGAAAAGCAAAACCACACATTTAGGTAGTTATCCGTCTGTAATAGCGCTTTAGCATATCGTTACCGTGTTTGCGTCACCGTTTACCGTGTTACCGGGAGCGGGAGTTTCCGTTTGCCGCTGAAAACGGCATGTATTAGGCAGTTTTAGCATATCGTTACCGTGTGTGCGTTACCGTTTACCGTGTTACCGGAAGCCTCTGGCGACGGTGAAGCCTGTGCCGGCAAGTTACCGTTCGCGGTAACTCTCGCGCTGCGCAGTCGACTCCCGCAAACACGGTAAACGGTAACGTAAACCCGGTAACGCTATGCTAAAACTCTCTTTTATTTAGCACACCGTTTGCGGTTTGCGTATTTCGGCCGCCGCGGCACAATTAAGTAGCGACATCTGATGAATTAGTGTCAAAGCAAATCACGCATAATTTTTTTTTGCTGATATCTATTTGCTTTTGTTTAAAGTAGCTGGAATATTTCACTTTTCGGGTGAAGCGTTCACAATAACTGTAGTTGCTTTGACAATATAGCCATCACCTGTAGAGCTTAAAAAGAAAACGTGTCGGAAGGACCCTTTAAACCTAGTAGAGTTAGAGTCAATAGGCAGTTTTAGCATATCGTTACCGTGTTTGCGTTACCGTTTACTGTGTTACCGGAAGCCGCTGGCGACGGTGTAGCCTGTGCCGGTAAGTTACCGTTCGCGGTAACTCTCGCGCTGCGCAGTGGACTCCCGCAAACACGATAAACGGTAACGTAAACGCGGTAACGTTATGCTAAAACTGCCTATTGACTCTAACTCTACTAGGTTTGAAGGGTCCTTCCGACACGTTTTCTTTACCGTTTACCGTGTTACCGGAAGCCGCTGGTGACGGTGAAGCCTGTGCCGGTAAGTTACCGTTCGCGGTAACTCTCGCGCTGTGCACCAACCACGGCACCAACACGGTAAACGGTAACGCAAACACGGTATCGATATGCTAAAACTGCCTATTGCAAAATAGAATTTGCCCACGCGCTAAATATTTAGGCAAGAAATAAGTAAAATATGTTGTAGTAACTACTCAGTACTCAGTAAGTACTCAGTAACTTAATTAAACTACCTTGCCCAGCACAATTTTCGAGGCCTAAAAGCCCACTGAACACAAAACGTCTTATAGATGTCCACCATGGTCTTGCAAGGTCTTAGACATCTTGCACTATGCGAGTTAGCTATAAGACGTCTATTTTTTATGTCTCAAAGATGTCTTAAGAGAGATATCTACAGGACAATTGTGCAAGATCGATCTCCGGCGTCGTGAGCTCCGTGAGATGTTGATAAGTCATCTTTACTAAGATGACTAGAAGACGTACGAACCTCAATGTGTACAAGACGTTCCCAAGCAGCAGAAATTGCCAAGCCCAAGCACGGCAAATCATCAGTGGCCAATGCAGGGCCGTACCCAGAGGGGGGGTTTGGGGGTTCGAACCCTTCCCGAAATTTTTTCCAGGCAGCAC
Source organism: Haemaphysalis longicornis (assembly GCA_013339765.2). Classification (NCBI taxonomy): domain Eukaryota; kingdom Metazoa; phylum Arthropoda; class Arachnida; order Ixodida; family Ixodidae; genus Haemaphysalis; species Haemaphysalis longicornis. The sequence goes on along the minus strand of JABSTR010003231.1, from coordinate 18,991 downwards.
GTAAACAATACTTACTGTTGCTTTCAGCCAAATTACCCCCTTCACAAAATTCATGACACCCCCCGAAAAAAATTTCTGGGTACGGCCCTGGCCAATGTGTCCGAGCTTGGCAATACTTTGGCCGCCATTATTGGCTGGCGCTTGGGAAAGTTGACAAGCCAACAAATGGCCAAGCTCTGGAAGGCCAATATTGAACAAATCTTGGCAAAGTATGTTGCCATGATAATGCCTATGGGTGCACCCCGTGAATTCTCATGCACATTTTTGGCTTTGTGGCCAGTCTTTATGACCAATGCCTATTTTATGGGATGCCTCGCTGCCCGATTTCTGCTTTATACATGCCCTTTAACAAAAATTTGTTTAACGTTACTCATTTATATAATGCGCACTCGTTAAATAATTTCCTGTACAATGGATCTATAAAACAAAAATCGGACCGCGAGGCACAATAAACAAAATGCATCAATTTTGCGAAGCAATTACGGGACTTGCAAAACAATTCAGAAACAAATCACCAGGTCCCTCTGTGTAGTTGTTTTTATTATGTACATCAAATTTACAACGGGAAACCTGGCTTAACAGTGGCAAGAATAGGAACACAAACACGAAAGCAAATAGAAACACAATAGTCGAGAAAAAAAGCGCAGCTCATGAAGCGCGAACCGATTATGCTTCGGAAGACAGCTACGCCGCAGTGCCAGCCGCAGGATGGCACGAAGGCGGCAGCTGTCTTTCAACAAGCCCACAGTAAGACAGCTACGCCGCAGTGCCAGCCGCAGGATGGCACGAAGGCGGCAGCTGTCTTTCAACAAGCCCACAGTAAGACAGCTACGCCGCAGTGCCAGCCGCAGGATGGCACGAAGGCGGCAGCTGTCTTTCAACAAGCCCACAGTAAGACAGCTACGCCGCAGTGCCAGCCACAGGATGGCACGAAGGCGGCAGCTGTCTTTCAACAAGCCCACAGTAAGACAGCTACGCCGCAGTGCCAGCCGCAGGATGGCACGAAGGCGGCAGCTGTCTTTCAGTTGTAGTTGTAGTTGTAGTTGTAGTTGTAGTTGTAGTTGTAGTTGTTCCAGGAATGCCACCGTCCCCCGTTGGTCAACAGCTGCATTGGCGACGAGGTCCTTCCGCAGCATCCCCAGGACACGGCTCAGCAGCTCGACGACATGAATGTGAGGAGCACCATTCACCGTTCTTCGCTCTCCCGGTTGCAATCAAGACGTCTGGCGGAGCAGCAGCCGCATGTGGTGGCGCTCACACCTACCCAGCCCAGAGAACGAAGTGAGGACGGGTCCTACCACTTTTCAGGCATCACGACGCCCACATCCTTGAACAAAGATAACGTGAGCCTTGGAATGGAGCCCTGCAACAACTCCAAGGTGCCGGTGAAAGACCACATTCCGCTTACCACGATGGGTAACATGAACTACCCCAGGAAGAGAATCTTGTGCCGACCAGAAGGCAAAAAGACGAGCGATACCAACATCTTGGGAAACTCATCCACAAACGTTTATGAAGAATCCTTTGAGGATCAGGGCATCGTTTCAGCTAAAAATGATGAGGCCGAAGCCAGCGGCGAGGTAGCATCAAACGCCCGAACGAAAGATGAAAAGCACGACGACCATAAGGATACACCTGCTACAGACAAGGATGCTTTTGCGACAATTACCGATACCGACAACAAAAATCTTGAAGGCAAGCACGTGGACAAAAGACGGACTTACGCATAAATGAAAACGAGAACCAAATGACCATGAGAGGGAGGAATACCTTCAAACAAACGGACAGCATTGACAGCAGAACACGCCGCTTAGAAACGCCGGAGAGGATCTTTCTGAAATATGCAGTGAAGAATTCCTCATCAATGGAAACAAGCTTTGCTCTAGCACTGGCCAGAAAGAAAGAGAACCGAACCACGAGACATAACCAATGGGAAGAGACCTGCAACGGACTCTTTAGCCTTTCGTGGGTCTGTCGAGACAGAGCCAAGGGCCCACGCAAACAGCTCGGTGGTGCACCTCTTTGCAGTGTGGCCGAGTGTAGAGACGTAAAACATCAAGCAAAAAGCTGAGACCTAGGTCACCGGCCAATCCACTACCAAACCGAGGAGGACAGCCGCCGAGTGGAAGTGAAGGAAGAAGCGGGGAATCCGTCCTGGGGAGAACAAACATGGCGTCTTGAGAATCGGACGTGGTGTTATATATATATATATACACATACATACACATATACATATATATATACATATACATATACACATATACACATACACACACATATATATATATATATAGTAGGATTCTAGATTTCACACACTAGTTATTTCCCACCCCGCAGCCATCCGCGCTCAGCAAACATGCCTTGCGAGCACCGGCTGCGTACGGGTCCGTTGTTTGCGGAGGCAGACAAAGGCAGGAGGCGGAGAGGGCAAAACACCATATGGCAGCATTTATTGCAAAGTGCAAATCAAATATACTGCATACAGACTACTCGTAGGCCATAACGGTAACACTGGGAGCATGGCATTAAACAACGCTAGAGATCGAGATGGTTTGAATCACCGATGGCATACCGGAGCAGCGGAGCGCTGTGCGTGCGAGCGCGGTTGCAGTCTCCCAGCTCGCCCGGACACGTCCCATTGTGGCGCGTTTCCCAGGTCCGGACTGCCCGCCGAAACGTCCGCGCGCCACCGCATCCCCAAGACAAGAGAGCGTCCTCTCGTCATGCGACAACCCACCAGACCTCGCCATTTGGTGGCGCTAGTGCCGAGGAAGAACTGGTTCTCAGGTAAGGCAGAGGGGAAAAGGGTCAACGCCTCCACCCTGGCAACAACGAAGACTCCGGTCGCTGGCGCCCTCTCGTATGGTTCCCGTCGCGCGAGCGAGGCGCATTGTGCAACGCCAGCCGCGATGGGAAGCTAGCCAGAAAGGGGTTCGCGTGAAAGTCGCGATCCCCACATCGCTCCCTCCTAAATTTCTTGCGTACGCCGGCGAGAGCTGACTACAGGACTAGAGGCGACGGAAAGTTCGTTCGTCGATTAAATCGTTAGTCACTGCATACATAGCGTTCCCTACGCCGGCTTCCGCTTGTCCAATGCCACCGCTGGCAATGGTCCAGCAGGCGCGGTCATCACCCGCTGATGTCTGCAGGCAGGTAGATCCGTGAAGAATCGCACCAGCCAGCCCAAGCAAGCGTTGCTAAGGTGGCGGTGCATCCGTGATGGCCCGTGGCCGCAAAGTAGAGACTGCCGACTCCCTCGGCCAGGCTGCACTACTCCGCTTCAGCAGGCTCGCCAGCTGCAGACGACCCGTCGTCCGGCGCAGTAGTCAGCAGCATAAACACGCTCCATCATGTGGTCCAAGCCTGGGTGGCTCAGCTGCACAAAGAAACTCCCCGCACCTTCAGTGTAGGGCAGAAAAATAGCTCTCCGAACGCACCGCCTTTGTGGCGCGATGCTAATGACAACTGCCAGGTTGTCAGCATTGTCATCGCTCTGTTAATGTCAACAAAGCCTAATAAATTGTCCAAACCCTAAAATGCATACGGCGGGAAAAAACAGGACCGCGTAGCCCCGTAGGAAAAGGGCGCGTGCGCAGGTCGCTATTTATAAAGCCGGTCGTGCTCCGGCACACCGCTCACTCCGGCGCCGCTAGAGCCATCTTATTAGCCGGCGAGTCCTATGCCGTGCGTGCAATGCTTTTACTTTTTTTTATTAATGCGTGCTCGATTCGAATACGTTTGTTGTGCACTTTCGGCGTTGAGAGGCCGCGATATGAATTTACGCGAACTATAGTGTGAGAGCAGTCTGGAAAAACTAACCTGACCTGGGCAATGGTCGTGCTTGCGCGAGAAACGCGCAGCGCCCCGCGTCGTATGTTGCACCTGGGCGTCAATATTTGTGTAAAGCACAAAGCTACATAACAAGCTGCCAGCCGGCGCCCGCGCGACTGCACAAAGGCAATCGTAGGTAAAAACTGTCGGCAGCTTATTTTAAGCAACGCACGTACATACCGCGGTTTGCTTGTGCATGTTTACGCCATTTGTTTAGATACTCTCATTTATCATCGCTAGGTAGCTACTCCAGGATACTGATTATTAAACCAAACAAGCCGCGGATCTCGTTAGGGGCGAACGGATCTGATAGTACGGTGAAGCTAGAATGTCTAGTTCATATCGTAGCATCGCCCCCGCTCCCCCGCCGACCTAACGCTTGTCATATTCGACCCGCAGCCGTAGGACTCCGCGGGACGCTGCCGCTTCCCACCATTTATTTAGCCTACGCAGGAATTTAGATCAATGGTCATAATATAGTTTTACACCTACAATTTCATTACCCAACAGCGCTTGCGCAAGATTATTCAGCTTACATTTGAAGTGACCCCAGTTTGCGAACTGTAGTGAAGCAATATTCAGTCAACTGGGGCGGGTGGATCGCCATATCCCCCCTTAACAACAAGAACCCATCTTCAAGCCTCTCCCTCACACAAACCCCTAACAACTCCACAATTCCGTAAATATTTTAAAATGACTGCAAGCCAAGCAGCCTCACCAAGAAATGAGCATTACTAAGCCCTAGGAATACCCATGCACGCTCCAAACGAAAAATATGGCGCGTTGGGTGCGCGCAACACTTTCGAAGAACAAATCAAGGTGCAAGTCGTGCAACACACTGCGCACCTGGAGCACCTCACCAAGATAACCGCGAGCAGACACCTATTAGACAGCCTCCGCATTTTACATGAGAAGACCGCCTTCGACAAGATCTCCACCCCTGCGGAGAGAGCTGCGAGTCCAGGAACTCGAGGAAATCTGCACGTTGTTTGTATTGACACAGCCACGTGGAGCTATGGTTTCAGCCGCCACCGACTGCTCGAGCAAAGTTCTTGACCCCTGCTCCACCCAAACCAAACACCCGAAGGAGGACGAAGAACTGGCCTTTGCCCTAGCCCGTTCTCGTTCTGCACGTTCTGGTCCATATTTTCATGTTCGCGTTTCATTTGATGCCGACAGTACATCCCAGCATGTAGTGCAACTAGAAATGATCACTTCTTTCGCACTGTGAAGCTGAATGTGTAAACCATGCGATATGGGAAGCAGATCTTGCATTTCAGTATTTGTTTAATTAGCATTATTTTTAATTGGTTAGCAATAGTAGTTCAAACCCTGGAAGTTAGAATTGGTGTAAACTTGTATGTGATTGCAAAACAAAAAAACTGCTTCCCATGTTTCATTCTCCACAACTTCTGGTATCTTTTCATGTCTTGCTGGCAATCTTCTTGAATAGTTTTTTTTCTACTGTTCTCATAAACAACCAAGGAATTTTTTTAAATTAACACAGAAAGTAGTTGCCTCACATCAAAACTAATTAGATATTTGAAATCAGCTAAAAAAACTGAACAAGCCTATGAAGTTTCATCAGAATTGGTTGGAAAGCAAAAAAAAAAGATGTTTCTGGAACCAGTGTTTCCTTAAATGGAAAGCCTACAAAACGGCCCTTCGACTGCCCACCTTTACACCCTCACAAAAACTCTTGGGCACCCACAACACAAACTCACTCAAGTTCACCTTCAACTTGCCACCTAGCATAATCAGAAGTTCCAAGCAGGAAAATTGACCCAGAATGCAATACTGCACCGGCTAAGGAAATGATTACACACTTGGTGAAGGGGCGTGTTGGCTATTGAAATGACCTTCACATGAAGTTTTATTCACCACGCATAAAATTAAAGGTAGAAACTAGTAGACACACTATGCAGAAACTAGCAAACACCCGAGACAAACTATGTCACTGCGATCGCTAATCAGCTATAGTGTCAGCTCTCAGATTTTTTTTAAATTAAAATTTGGGATTGGATGGGAATAATACACACGCCTAAAATGCGATCCCAGTACGCATCCCCGTCGCCAGTGTGTTTTATGGTTCCAGGTGAAGGTGGGCCTTGTGAATGCGTTGTGGCTTTCTACTTAGAAAGCCGACTCGGTAGCCGACCTGCAAACCTAGCAGCTACTGTAACTGCTGAAACGTTTATGTACGTATTGAAAACCTTTCAACACAAGTATTTGTACAATGTTAAATTGTATATGTATTTCTAAACATTTTCAAAATTCGCAGATCTAAAAATTTCGATTTAAAAAGTTCTAGGGCGTTATCAGCAAAACCGTTTCTCGTCAAGGTGCTTTAAGTGATGCCCTTTCATTTGGGATAGAGAATATATACTCGACAATAATCGGTTGTCTGTCCCTTTAAGACGCCTTACTTTAATGCACCATGAGTTGCACTTGTAAGAAGGCGCGTGCTAAATGTAATGGGGAAACGTATTGTGGCGCGGAAACTATCAAGGCCGCGCCATAATTGAGGACGCATGCACCTATTGCTTCTGTAAGTCAGGTATGAATGAGCACAGCAAAAGTTACGTAAACTACGCAGCGATTCGTGCTGGCACGCATACGAACAAATCAGGAGCAAGGATAATCAAACGGCCCATATTCAAAGCTTTCATAGCTTGAGACTTGTCATATGGAACTACTCTATTCAGAAGTTGCTTGTAATCGGTCGGCCTGAATTTGTAGTTGGGATAACATACTGTGCACGCGAAACAATACTATCACAGCCGTGATATACTATTATAGTTACAAAAACATCACTGTAGAAAGGACCAATTAATAAATGTAGGTACCACCTCCAGGGAGGCCAGGAGCCGTTGCGCATTACTGGCTCTATGGAGTGGAATCATGGGCATGGAGTGGAATACAACACATACTGCAGGCATTTTTTACAGCAAAGCTGTATACCTCTACCCCCCCCCCCCCCAACGGTTTCATCGACGTAAGCAAAAACGATCCCTGTGGGCAAAAAATGCCCGCCAATCCACCCTACGAAGGTGGTTTGAAAACGAAGCTGTAAACGACACCCACAGTGATTACCCATGCAACGTCACTTGAATTCACACACGTGGCTCTACAAAAGATGAAAGCAGAGACAAGTGAAATGCACTTAACCATACCCTTTCTTGCATGTTCTTTGTTAAGGTTAAATGAATGCAGGATTTATGAACGGTGGTTGGTTGAGTTGTATCGGTGTAGCACATGAGTGGACACTTTTTTTGCAAAATGAAGGAAACTCAAACCCGGTGTTAGACGATCTCACTTCTGTTTCCGTCGCTTCCGACAGAGGCGACGGGATCGGTGGCAGAGACGAAAGAGAAGTGCGATGCCATGCGTTGTTGTGAGATTCGTTTTATATTTATATAACCGCATCCTAGCGCATGCACAAGGAGCGCACACGGCCGCCACACGTGCCGTGAGCGGAGCGCACAGCGGCGCGAAAGGTAGCGTGACGCTATCACATGGCATTCAGCGAGAACGCAGGGGGTAATCCCGCAGATGTGCTCGGTGAGTGCACCGTCTGTCTCCCGCGTGGGCTCTCTCCGCGCGATACCTAGCCCTTCGGTGAGCAACATTAGGTTGGGTTTTGTTACCGACGTCTCCATCATGACTGCAGATAACAAAAGTTCTGCTCTTAGATGTACTGCTTATATCTAGAAAAGTCAAAAATCCTCGACTACCAAGCAAATTGCGTTAGTGCTCACATCAAACAAGCCGATATCAGTGGGCATGGAAGTGCAGCAACGATGCGCATCTACAGCGACCCTTTCGCTTTTGTTGTGCAGATTTTGACCTTCCTTGCCTCGTGGAAAATTCTTCCGCTCCCGGCTAAGACACTGCAGCCAACTGCGCAACTCGGCGGCCAAGGCTTCTAGGCGTTGCATTCTGCAGTAAACACTCCGGACTGCCAAGCGCAGCAACCGTTTTTGTGGAACGACTCCCCGGCCCTCTGCGCACCGCCGTCATCCAAAGTGACCGACGCATCACCGCAGCTCTACTTAAACAGCTGGGACCCGAGGATCGCCTTCAGTGGGCATGGAAGTGCAGCAACAATGCGAGTCTACAGCAACCCTTTCGCTTTTCTTGTGCGGGTGGGTTCTGCTCCTTCCCTTTATTGCAAAAGATCAAACATTAATGTTTGCTTGCTGCTGCTTCCATGCCCTTGTGTAATGATTGCTGTGACAAGCGAATGTGCTCATGTTGTAAAACTGCTGATCATGTCTGGCGATATTGAATCAAACCCCGGCCCCCCAAAGGATGTTCCTGACAAACACTACAACGAGCTGCTTTCCCTTATTAAGTCATTGCATAACAAGATATATGTAAAGCACGATGAACTGATGGAGTGTATTAATGAAGTGAAAGAGGCGCAATCATCCCTTGAGCAACAGATTACGGATCTCGATAATAGGCTTTCGGAAGTTGAAAAACATGTCAGCTGCCCCGAAGGGCTGCCCACGCAAAATTATCAACCACAAGTAATGGCGCTGAACCAACGGCTAGATGACTTTGAAGATCGTTCACGAAGGGAGAATTTAATATTTCATTGCCTTGCAGACAGCTCTTCCGAGACGTGGGCACAACCACAAGAAAAGGTTTGTGCAGTTCTGAATTCCGTATTGAACTTAAACTTGACTACTAGCGACGACCGAATATCTCGCGCCCACAGGTTAGGCAAGTTCATTCCTGGTAAATGTCGGCCAATTATTGTAAAGTTCTCCTCATCCAAATGAAGAAACAGCATCTTGAATTCCAAAAAAAAGCTGAAAGAGTCTGACGTGGTCGTGAACGAAGATTTTTGCAGGGCAACGAGGAGCATGAGAAAAAAGTTGTACGAGTACGGAAAGGATAGCGGCCAGCAGTTTACCATTCGCTATAACAAGCTTTACCTGAACAAAAAGTGCTATGTCTACTCTCCTGCTACCGATAGCATATGCGAACTGGAAACGAACAAGCCAAGGCAGATCGATGATACGTCCGGGGGTTCAGATACCGTGTCATCCTAACATCTGACCCGCGCCCAAAAAATAACGACAAGAACCTGTCAGTCTTATTTTCAAATGTGCGCAGCGTCACTAACAAGCGCGATGCCTTGTTTTCCCTTTTTGATGACTGCGCTGCAGACATAGTAGGCAAACTAGGAATTGTTTTGTTGCGATAAAAATTACTTTGTATACCGAGCTGATCGTTGTAATAAACCTGGTGGCGGTGTATTGAACGCTGCAGCCGATTGTCTCACTTCCAGTATGGTGATAACAAATTCAGTCTTAGAAATTATCTGTGTTTCGATACACTTAAATAATCAAAACACCCTGTTTTGCGCCTGTTATCGTCCGCCCAATGCTACATCTGACTTTTGTGACAAAATACATGACGTTCTTAACAACCTGGTCTTGAAATTTCCACACGCGCCGTTGTTCTTGCTCGGGGACTAACTTCCCCAAAATAAACTGGTCAGTGCCCTGCTCTGCTTACAGTAATCTATCAGGAGGTAGTACTACATTTTTTTAACATGTGTCTCGACTTTAATTTGACTCAGCTAGTTGACAAACCAACCAGAGTGGGTCCGACGTCCGCTAACATACTAGATCTGGTCCTGAGAAATGTTCCAGATCTTGTGCGACTCCTAATTTTCCTTCCTGGTTTAAGCGCTCATTGTTTCATTCATTTTACCTTAGAAGCTGAGGTTTCGCGCCGGCTAACACACAGCAAAGCAATAAGAAATTACGCCAAAGGAGACTACGCTTCAATTAATACAGAACTCGAATGTTTTATCGATGCCTACATGGTAGGCTTTTTTGATCGCACGGTTGAACACAGTTGGCACTTGTTTAAAGAAAAAGTTACGTTTTTGACTAACAAATATATTCCTTTAGTTGTTATTTCGGGCAAGCAACGCTCACCTTGGTACACATCTGATCTAAAACGACTGCAAAGCCTAAAGAAACGCTCATTTCGTGTAGCCAAACGCAAAAATGAGACATCCCGCTGGTTTGCTTACAAAAATATTTCCGACGCTTATCGTGCAGCCATAAAAAAAGCAAAGGACGTCTTTTTTACAAACACTCTCCCCTCGCTTCTCCAAAGTAACCCAAAAATGTTTTGGAAGACAATTAGACCTAATAAAAAAGAACTTATATCTCTTAGATATGCTCACAACCAGGTCATGCGCAGTGACGAATGTTGTCGCGTTCTGAATCAAGTATTCGCCAAGTCGTTTTCGAATTGTCCTGCGGATGTTGTGCCGCAATTATGCGATTACAACTTTTTTCCAATGGATCCTATTGTAGTAGATCCTGTTGGAATTATGAAGCTGATTCATGACCTTAAACCTTCCAGTTGTGGCGTAGACGAAATTATTCCCAAGCTCTTAAAAAACACCGAAGTTTATTCGTCACTAATCCTGCCACACATCTTTTTTCAATCCCTTCAGTGATGTGCTGTGCCAATTGATTGGAAGGTGGGGAAGGTCGTCCCTGTTTTCAAATCCGGTATCCAAAGCTCTCCTTTAAATTACCGGCCAATAGGCAGTTTTAGCATATCGTTACCGTGTTTACGTTACCGTTTACCGTGTTTGCGGGAGAAGACTGCGCAGCGCGAGAGTTGCCGCGAACGGCAACTTACCGGCACAGGCTTCACCGTCGTCAGCGCTTCCGGCAACACGGTAAACGGTAACGCAAACACGGTAACGATATGCTAAAACTGCCTAATATCGTTAACGTCTATTTCCTGTAAACTTTTAGAGCACGTCATTTATTCTAACCTTCTATCATTCCTGGAATCCAACTCCTTTTTCAGCCCATTTCAACATGGCTTTCGGAAAAACTACTCATGCGAAACTCAGCTTCTAACATTCACACACGACGTTGCATCAGCTCTGGATCGCGGTTCATCTGTAGACTGCATCATTGTAGATTTTCAAAAAGCGTTTGGCAAAGTGTCTCATCAATTATTACTTCTTAAGCTCAGTACCCTAAACATTGACCCTAATGTGGTTAAGTGGATAGAATGCTTTTTGACCAATCGCACCTAATTCGTGACTGCTAACGAATGCAATTCTCTCCCTACTGATGTTAAATCCGGTGTACCACAGGGTTCGGAGTTAGGTCCTCTGCTATTTTAATATTTATTAACGACCTACCTAATGGTATAAATTCCTCCATAAAATTATTCGCTGATGATTGCGTAATTTCGCGAAATTTGTGACCGAACGGACAACTTTAATTTACACGCCGACCTCGACACTGTCTCTAAATGGTGCAGCAAATGGCACATGATACTTAACACAAACAAATGCAAAAGCATGACCATTACGCGCAAACGTTATCCCCAGCAGCCCTTGAATTACAAAATTACCGGAGCCACTCTCGAATACGTTACATCCTACAAGTATCTTGGTGTTCATATCAGCAATGACTTAACATGGCACACAGACATTAATTATGTCTGCAGCAGCGCAAACCGTTCCTTAGGATATATTCGCCGTAATTTCTCTCATGATCCATCCCCCCTCAGGTTAACACTTTATCGGACACTAATTCGCCTTAAACTAGAGTATGCCTCGGCAATCTGGGACCCTGCACAACAAAACCTAATTTCTCTTCTGGAATCTGTACAAAACCGCTCAGCTCGATTATACTTTCCGACTACTCCCGTACCTCCAGTGTTTCACTAATGAAAAATAACCTGGTTCTACCAAGCTTGCACCATCGCAGAAAAAATACGACTCTCTCTGTTTCACAAAATCTATTTCCATAACCCATCTATAAGACGCGACCTTTTCTCACGGCCCACGTACATATCATCCCGCATCGACCATCCGTTCAAGGCAACAACGTTCCATCTGGCCGCACCAACGCATTCTCAGATTCATTTCTCCCCAAAATGTCTGAGGAATGGAACCACCTTCCCCACCACATTGTGTCCATTGAAGATCCGGCATCATTCAAGAATGCACTTTCTGTACATGTAATGCAGTAACCTGGTTTCCGGAAATATGCTTGTGTTTACATACTGCCTGTACTTCTACACTGTTACCTGTTTTCATGCACTGTACCCACCCCCTCTGTAACGCCGTAAAGGCCCTGAGGGTACTCTAATAATAATAATAATAAAACCGTGCTCTCACCAAATCCGACGCCAAGACCAACGCCGACGTATACGCTCCCTTCCGTCGCCACCCGCTGCCACCAGCTGCCTGGACGACCGCCGGCTTGCCCAAGAAGGGAGGCGACGCACGTAGTTCCAGCAACACAATGCCCGTCGTTCCTTCAGCGACGCCTATTTTGTGCGCTACCTAGCCAATCAGAGGGTGGCAAAATAAAAAAAACGAACTAAGCGATTACAACAGCCCGAAGACGGGACACGAGAAAGGAGGAGACAAACATGTGCACTGACTATCAGCCACATCTTTTTTATTGCATTAGGGCGCAACCTTTGTACGAAAGAGTCAAATCTACGCAACAATAAATAACAAATAGAAGAAGGCGACGGTGCTGTACGAATTCTTAAAGCACACAATGATGGTAGGAAACCCGTATCAATTCGAAAGATATGCGATCCCTTTTCCGTTCACGCGAGACACTGGGCATACGAATACACTCGTCGCAGCATTGTGCGATACAGAAAGCCTCGTGGGTCACGCGTGCCCTTTCTTCTTTTTTTTTCCAATGCACAGCAAGCTGACTGCTAGCATGACCCTTTGAGAAAGTTCTCGTAGTCACGCAGGCGATCGTCAATGCAACGTCCAGACAAGACAGCGGGATTTTGTAAACAATTCTGTGCCTGCATTCCACAACCGAGCATATTTCTTTTCGCAAGACTTTTCTGCGTTATGCACTGCGTTCCAAAAAAATTCCCCCGCATTTCCCCGAGGGGGAGAATGTGAAAGTGCGAATGCACGGTTGTCGGCCCGCTTGCGGCGCTTGCGCTCGGCCCCCGTAGCCCACCGCCTCGCCGCCTTCTCTTCCATCGGGTTTGTAGTATCACGTGTACACCACGCAGTTATCAAGCCGCTATAACGCCGCTGAGTCGCCAACGCACGCCGCTGACGACGTAGTTTGAATGCGTTAAAGATATAAGGCGCGTCACTAACACTGATATCACCGTCGCGTCCGTGGCTTGGTCGGTAGAGCGTCGCGCTGCGGCCGCAAATCGAAACCTGGCGCCGGATGCTGTTTCTTTTTTAAATATAGAGGAGCACTGCGGACGCCGCCGCCGCCGCCGCCGCCGGCGGTGGATGGTTTGGGGTCGCTTATAAAGTGCATTCGCACTTAAAAAGTGCGGGCCAATTCACCCTGTGGAGGGCGTTTCGAAAGGCGACGCTTTATACACCACCTACCACGGGTGCCTACGGCCCGGTTGCGTTATTCACACATTACACTGTACCTGTAACACGTTATTTATTATTTCACTTCAGCACAATGTTCAGAACGGACTGATGACCGGTGTGATACGCACTCAGACTTTGCGTTTTCAGCGCAGTTATATTATTCGTGAAAGTTAACTCAAATCACATTCCACGTATGGTAGTCGGTTGTTTGGTATCGGTATTGCACACGAGTCCAAACTTTTTCGAGGTCTACCTGGACAAACCACTGGTGCACACGGCCGCCACACGTGCCGTGGACGGAGCGCACAGAGGCGCGAGAGGTCGCGTGACGCTATCACGTGGCATTCAGCGAGAACGCAGGGGGTAAACCCACAGCTGTGCTCGGTGAATACACTGTCTGTCTCCCCTGTATCTGCGTGTGCTCGTAGCTCAATTGGTAAGACAACGGGCTCTCGCTCCGTTTCTCTATTCGGTATATGCACGAACAGGAAGCTGTCGGTTTTCAGAAGGTACCTTATGCAGGAAACACTAGAGTAGGTGGTGATAGAAAATTCCTCATACGTCTCCTTCGTGAGGAACTCGCTTGGATCGCCGCAACTTCTTTTAACATCTTCCAAATACATAGGCATGGTAACCTCCAGCCACTCAAGCCTGTCATAGTCAGCATCGCCGTAGTGCCGGACATCGGGGAACTTTTGGCGCAGGTGCCGGGTTGTATTGCTCATGTCCAGAAGTATGAACTCCTGATAGAAGTTCCTCATGAATGTGATGGTGTGGCCTGCAGTTGCGAACAATGGGCTGTATGTGTGCCTGGCTTGTTCTTTTAGGTGTTATAAGGCAGCGGTCACAGCCGGAGGCAGAACTTGAATGGTCCTTCTCACGTTCATCTTTTCGATATTATTCGTATGGACGGGCTTTCGGTGTAGATAACGGACCGGTTTCACCGTCAGGTTCTCTTGCAGGTCATACACATACTTTAGGTAAGAGACCTAAATTTTCCCCTTAGGTCCTACGTCATGAGCGTGCGTTCTTCATTCTTCAGCACATCGCAGGAGTCGAAACTTAGGAGTACAGGTTTGTTACAGTCGCACGGGGGTTCTACTTCAAACGCCAGAGTGCCCTGGTCCAGCATCTTCATTTTGACTCGGTGGTGGTCGGTGACAAGTTGAACTATGCGGCAACCACAGGTTTTTTTCCTTTTTTCATCACAAAGAGTACTAGCTCGCGAAGCTGACTACCCGTTGGACGTTTAGTGAAGAAGTAGCCTACTGGGATTGCGTATGACGAAGACAATCCACTTAAAACGAAGCAGAGGAGGGAGTGGGCTAAAACAACATCGTTGCTGCTAATCCAACATCCGCTTGCCTAACAAAGCATGCAGTCCCGCTGCTTGTTATACTGAAGCTTTTCCTAAAGGCCAACTGCACTCAAATTTCGACGGCGTTAAAATAAGGCCATCCAACAGGGCCAATAAAAAGAGTGCGACATGCAAATATACTGCGTTTCAAGCGTGAATGCGCGCGACGCAAACAGCTCGTGAAGATTGGTGTTTTGGGAACCTAAACTGAAAAACGCGGCCATTACCGGCGGCCGGGCGTCACATAGGTGATGGAACGGAAGCATGCGCATCAGAATCAGAGGCCGCTCACAGCAGCCTCCAAATGCGCGTGATAACGCCGCGTGTCACATTGTTATTTCCACAGAAGAAGTCCCACTAACGTCTGCCCAAGCTAATGAAGTTAGGCGCAATTCCAACACCACGTTGCTATCGATCAGGATGAAGAAGACCGTCCGACAGTTATTTTTGCATCAGAAAAAGTTGCAGTGACATGTTGGACGCGATAGCGTTACTTTGACGCCGAATGAGCGTTTTAGAAGGGAGTTGCTGCGTTTACAATTTCTGCTTTCCAGTTACCGAAGGTTAGCCAAGATGGTTTTAAATTGCCCTGACACACAAATAACAGACGCCATCTACGCTTGTGTGGCTGAACATGTGGGAGTGAAGGTTGCGGCTGCTTGATCTTGGTCAGTTTCAGCGACAAGGCGACACTATCTGTCGTACAAAGCGCTTATTTCCCTCATGCCGTGGCTCGTCTAAGCATTTTGGTTTGGTTTTACTCTACGCTACCTCGAGCAGTATTCGCGGGGTGACCTCAGTTTTGCCCTTGCGCGCTAGAGGTCAAACCACACCCCCCTTCCGTAAGCTGCCCGGCAGCGTATTCCCAAACCATATCCCGTAAGGGCCAGGCCGACCCCCCCCCCCCCCCTACCTAAATAGCGCCCCAGCATCGTGATGTCACCGACGTTACTTCCACTGAAGCTGTAGCCAAAATGGCGGCGCCCATTTGAAAGCAGTCCTGCTGTGGCGTCTCAGGCTCTCAGGCATTGCGCTTGCTTTGGATCCCAGGATGCGTGCTTTGACAAACTACGCGCACCGCTACGTATTGCTCAAGTCGTCGCTACGCCTTTGCGAAAGTTCGCTGCACGTTTGTTTTTGTCGTGAGAGGAGCGCAGCGCTGGCGCAGTTAGAATCTCGGTGATTTGCACGTAGGAGGCATTTGCACGCAATCTTATGGCTGATACCTTCAGTGCTAGGTGCATCTACTCCAAATCATTACGTCCCCAAAGCACTGGAATCGCGAAACAGTAGCCTACAATCGATATCGGCGCTCTGCATGTAGGTAGGGGGTAAGTGATTGCTATCACATGTACTCGCTCGCACACGTACGGAGTGAATTGGCGTAAAGCTTGCCGACTTACCGCACAATTATTCTTCCAAATCTGCGCCTGCGCGTCGCTTAGGCCTGGGCGGTGCTCTATAAAATAATTTTGCCCTATTTTGAGCATGTTAGATGCGTTTTGCAATAGTGGCCAATAGGCAAGCTCTGAAATTGTTCGACGCGTATGCATATTGCGTAAGAATTCTGGCCTGGCGCAGAGGTAGTGCAGAGTGCTTCCCCTTCTCTACACACACGCCCACACAAACATTTTGCAAAGTATATTTCACCTTACGCGCTGCGCTGCAACGGCGTACCCGTACGAAAGCAGTCGCTGTTCGTTTTAATCGAGACAAGCTGCTTTCTCAAGCTGGTCCACTTTCAGGCTGGAAAACTCTTTATTCCTTAAAACAAACTGAACGTCTATATGTACCCTTGTTTCATCTTCAAATAGGCAGCGTTGGTATAATGTTGACACATTTTATAGCAAAGTTTTTTTAAAGCAAAGCTTTTTACCTCTAACCCCCAAGGGTTCTTTCGCGACCGTTGGTGTCACCAGAAAACTCCAGCTAACAATAAAAGAATTTACTGGCAAAGCCGGGAATCGAACCTGGAACTAATAGCACTAACAAAGCGAGAGCCCGTTGTCTTACCGATTTAGCTACGAGCCCAGCACGAAGACTGGGAAGACAGGTGGTGTACTAACCAAGCACATCTACGGGTTTACCCCCTGCGTTCTCGCTGAATGCCACGTGAAAGCGTCACGCGACCAGTCACGCCCATCTAGCGGCCCTGTGCGCACCTTACTCCATGTGCTAAGAGTTACAAAAATTAAAGGAAGCTCACACCAATGACATGACATCTCACTTCTACTACGCCAATGTGCTAAAGCCTGTGGCATCCAGTGTTCACGTAAAACAATCACAGCTCCTTGTCATCCGCCCTCACGCCAAACCAAGGAATACACTCAAATAATCCTTGATGGCCAGGCCATCACTCCAAGCCCCAGCATCAAGATCCTAGCTGGGCCTACATCTCGAGGCTAACATCAGGAGTGGCGTCTCCTTGCAGCGCCTCAAAAACAGCATTAATCAAATCATACACATGATCAGGCGAGTTGCCACCAAGAAGCGAGGCTAAAGGAATCCGGTACCTTTCGATTAATTGAAGCTTTTGTCCTCTCGAGAGTTACTTACGTCAACCCCCTGTTCTTCTTCTAGACAAGGAGAACATAGAGACGCTTTATATAATGATTAGAAAGGCGGTCGAGCAGGCCATTGGTCTTCTTATGAGTGCGTCCACACAGAGGCTGCTTAGCACGGGGCTCCACAAACACCGTGGAAGAGCTGATATAAGGCCATCTTTCTAACGCATAAGGTCCGACTCAGAACTGCGATGGGTAACCGCATGCTTCACCAGATTGGCTGGGCAGCCCAGAATGTCACTCCGCTTGACGTACTCCCAGACTCTTGGCAAGTAAAACTAAAGATGCTCCTTTGCTTAGAAATATGAACCCCTCACATGACGAGGGTCACCGAAAAGCACGGGCTCAAGCGCTAAACACCACCCTCGATGGAATCATGCAGTTATCTACACAGACGCCTCCAAACATCGAGGGCAGCGATACGCCATTATCGTGGCTACCTTCAGAACCAACCTCCTTGCGTGTACCTCTCTTAGGACCCAAGAAATGACGCCAGCAGAAGAGGCAGCCATCACCTTGGCTCTCGCTCAACCAGGGGTTCGGAGGGTAGTCATTGATTCCCAGCAAAACCTACTGGAATTACCAGTAGGGTTGGGTGTCCTGACCTGCACTGCGCGTGCTAAAAAAACCACTCCCCAAACGGTTTCATTCAGCTCATCTGGACACCCCCCTCACACTTCAATGGAGGACAACAAATACGCCCACCCAACAAGCCTGTGCTTTTACCTCCCATGCTATGGAGCTGCACGAGGTCAGTCACCCGCTTGTCACGTTCAGGGAGATAACCCAGCATTATCGCATTCTGAGACAGACCGTACCTTCGCCTTACCCTGACCTTTCCAGAGAACAACAAACTACCCTACGGCTTATACAATCCGGGCTCCTTCCCACAGCCAACGCGTCTTCACTTAACGCATCCGAATCGCTACGACGCTGAATGTAAATTTTGCTCAGAAGTAGGAACACTCCGCCCCGTAATCGGGGTGTGCGGCTTTAGCCTTGAGCACCCTCCTCTCTTTCCGTCAACTACCCAACCAGAGCAATGGGAGATGCTGCTCTCCAGGCCCTCTTTACCTACCCAGCTTCAGTGGGTGGACAGAACACAGGCGCGCGGACTGCATATGGGCCCACACGGAAGAAGGAATCACTCCCCAGGGCTGCACTCTGGGCCGTTCAGAAATCTGAACAGAAGTATTTTCTTCCCCCTCCTCCTCCTCTGCCGCAAATCTCGTCGCCTCCGTCCGCGGCGCAGAGACGGAGAAGACAGATCGTCTAACACCGGGTTGGAGCTTACTTTAATTTTATAAAAAAAGTTTCCATCTCTTGTGCTACACCAATACAACTCAACCAAACACCGTTCATGCTTCATGCATTGATTTAACCTACCATAACAAGAAGTCTCTTTGAAGTAATAAATGGTGTGGTTAAGTGCATTTCACTTCTCTCTGGTTTGCTATTTGTAGAGCGATGTGAGTGAGAATTTAAGTGACGTCGCATGGGTAATCGTTATGGGTGCCGTTTACAGCTTTGCTTTCCAACCACATTCACGGGGTGGATTGGCGCGATTTTTTATCATGTTATCACATGGGAACATTTGACGGCTCTAATAGGTCAAGAAATGTGTTATGACCTCAAATAAAAACTTTTGCATAGAACAACTTCAACTGTTGTTGTTGTTGTCTTCGGACACCTGACAACTATTCGTTCATTCTTCGCAGCGCACAAATGACAGGACAAAGAGGAGGAAAACACTGGACAAGCGCTGAAGATGTATCCTGCCTTTCCTCCCCTTTGTCCTGTCATTTGTGCGCTGCGAAGATGAATCTGTACCACCTAGCCCGGTTTTCTGCGCGA